>JAHIAM010006437.1:0-91427 GCA_021605205.1 Aegilops longissima | reverse complement strand
GTGAAGAACCTGAACATCTCCGCACGTCTACCTGAATTTCACTCTGTTTTTCACGTGCTTTTTTCCTTCTAGATCTCCATGCACTCACCGGAATTGAGCAAATAATATCCAGATAGAAAGCTGCTGTAAATACGCAACTTTTCCATGTTGATCATTTTTTCATACTCGCGACATTTTTAAAAAGTTTTTCATCTGAAATTCATTTGGTGTAGTAGTTGAACTTCCAACTGTTTTCGCGTTGGACTTCTGTGACGTATTTTCATTTGTAATTTTCTAATCCATTTGTTAGTGTTACACAAACGATATTTATTTTGTATAAACCTCTCTCACAATACATTTTTAAACTTTCTTCGACGAGGACTTGAACTTATAACGACAAAAAAACTAGACCTTGCCTTTTAATTCATTTTCTCATATTAAACACACACCATGTAGTAACTAAACTTCTTTGTGGATTGAGAGAATTTTTAAAACGCAAAACACATTTTTTGTGTGTGTTTTTGAACATGGAAATACAGGGTGAACCTCTCTCGCAAGAACTTTTTAACTTCCGTGGACAGAGCAGTTGATGTTCTTTCAACAAATTTTTTATGCTTTTATTTTTTGATATTTTATTCTCACGTGAAATGCATCCCTTGCAGTAGTTGAACTTCTCATTGTTTTTACCTTGAACTTATGCCACGTAGTTTTGTTCAACCACTCTCACACAAGAATTTTTGAACTTTCTCGGGGAGCACTTGAACTTCTAGCAACAAAACTTTATGCTTTGCATTTCCATCTTTTTTAATACAAAATGCACACCGTGTAGTACGTGAACTTCTAGTAGTTATCAACCTGAACTTCTGAGATCATGCGTTCTGCCTTCATTGGAAAAATAGAGTCTCCGAAAATGCACTTCGTGATGTGGTTAAATTTCTGGAGCAGTTATTTTTGAACTTCACTCTGTTTTTCACGTGTTTTTTTATGTTGGCCCATTATTTAAATTTTAACCGCTCCATTATCTAAATTTGAACTTCTAGTATTTTCTATTTTGAAACGGTGAAAATCCATTTTTATGAGTTTTGAACTGCTCCATTTAAAAAAATTGGACTTCTTGTTTTTTTATGTTTGAACTTCTTGTTTTCTTTCTTTAATTATGAGGAAAATTTTGAATTTTTATAAACATTGAACCGCTCCTATTTTAAAATTTGGAATTTTTGTTTTATTTCTTGTATTAATGGAAAAATATATTAGTTTTTTAAATAAAAATCGAGCCATTCCATTTTTAAAAATTTGAACTTCTAGGTTTTTTTCTACGAAGAAAATCTCTTTTTCCTTTTTTTCTTCTTAGTAATGAAAAAATATCAGTAGTTGTAAAGATCAAACCACTCCGTTATTCTTATTTGAACTTGTAGGTTCTTTTAGAAACGGGAAAAAATGTTTATCAAATTTGACCTTCTTGGTTTTTAAACTGGACCTTCTTGGTTATCTAATAAAAATCAAACTTTTAAGGTTTTTTAGATGTGAACTTCTAAGGTTTTTTAACGAAGAAAATCCCTTTTTTTTAATTTGTGTTGAGATGATTTTATTTTTCTTAGTTTGACCTTCTTGGATTTGTAATAAACATTGACTTCTTCATCTTTTAAATTCGAACCTGTAGTATTTTCGAGAAATGGGGAACTCCAATTTTTTTATAAATTTTGAAATGATCATTTCTTTAATTTTGATCTTTTTGGTTATCTTTTTTCTATAACTGGAAAAATCCATGGGAATTTTCTTGTATACTCATAACATCTTATTTGAACTCTCAAATTTATTAAATAACAAAGTTAACATTTATAAGAGACTTTTTTTGTTATCTTCATTAATTATAAAAATCGCACTACTCTTTTATTTGAATTTGAACTTCTTAGTTTTTTTATTAGCAGGAAATTTCGAGTTTTCCAATCGCTTTGTTATTTAAATTTGTATTGCTTCGTTATTGAAAGTTGAACTTCGAGTTTTTGTTTTTTGATGAGACCGGGCTGCAGAACATACGCCCAAAACAAGCAGAAAATGCAATCAGTTTTTTTGTTCGTTTACACACACGAACACCCGAAGAGCAAGATTACAAAAATTAGAAAATAAAGTCCATGCATTTTTTCTTTTCTGTTGAGGATTTACACACACGAACTTCTTGGTTTATTCGTTAGTAACCCAAAAAATTGAGTTTTTATAATAAATATTGAACTGCTCCGATTTATGAAATTGAACTTCCTCGTTTAGTATTTAGTAGTGAGGAAAATCTGGGGTTTTTATATACATTGAACTTTTTATTTTTAAAATTGAACTTATTGTTTTTTCAATTTGGACTTCTTGGTGTTATTCATGTGTAACGGAAAAAAAAAGTCCAAGTTTTTTAATAAACATCGTACCACTCACTTTTAAATTCAGTTTTGTAGAAAACATCACGCATAGTTGAATTGCAACTCAAATTTTTATTTTTGAACTTTTGCATTTTTTTGTAGTAGTTCATGGGTTTTGTTTTATTTTGATAACTAGATCTTTTTTACTTTTTCTGCCTTACATTTATTATTTGAACTTCGGTGTCCCATATTTTTACGTAATGAAAGAGCAAAAGATCTCTAGAGTTCACTTGTTTTGCAACAAGCAGTCTGCATAAATCACAAAAGTTGTCTACTTTTATAGTTGGAAATATATCGAGCAGAGATGGAAAATTATGTTCAAAGGGAAGCAAATGTCCCTTAGTATTTGATCCAGACAAAATAATTTTCCTTTTCTTTTGGAGCATAAACACAAGCAGCTTTAGAGAGCATACTTTTTTGTTCTTACTGGATAAGAATTTTGAACTTCTGCAATTGGCGTATTCTGAAACCCAAGGAGATTTTGCCCACGCCCTGGACCCCACAACATAGATCCACCGCATGAGTTGCTCGTCGTCGGCCGGTGAAGGAAATGTGGCCGGTCTGGTGTTAGTTTTCTAAACTCTCTAGTCTTTTGTTTCTGGATTTCCTAGGTAGTAATATATGAACTTCTCGACATGAGAATTTTTTTTAAAATATTTAAGGCATAAAACATACACAAAAAGCGAAGAGGATAATATGTAAAACGTGTCTTCAAAAACTGCGGAAATCTGGGAATCGTCTAAGCATAACGATCAGCAGGGAAAACACAGTGCACACTTGACAACAAATATTCTGAAATGACCTATCCACACCGGGCCCTTTTCTATATAAGAAAAGGCACTAACTAATAGCGCACATATTTCTCCACCACACATTTCCTCATTATCTTCTCTCACATTCATCCATTCAGTGTTGCTATGCGTTATCCCCTCTCTCAAATACATAGCAGAACATCTTAATTTTTGAGAAAACAACCTTAATGGACCACCTGACATTGCGCGCCCTGCGAAGCAACTTGCATGATCTCCGATGCTTTTTGTACCCTTTTTCTTCAGATCAAGTTGAAATTTGTTCTTAGCTTCAGTGTGTTCTTCGTCATCTTTCTACTTGCAAAAGGTAATCAGTTTGTGCAACTTGATGCTATTAGTTGGTCTGCTTGGGAGAAGGCCACTGTCGTGGCTGTTGACAGGAAGGTTGGGACTTTTGAGAGCCCATGGTGCTTGCCCACTTGGTTCTCGGCTACAAACGCAAGACCACAGTGATACGAGAGGCACTGCAGTTCAAGTGCGCCCCAGCGGACCTGCGCTCGGCTTGGCACGCGCAAGTTAGCGGAGTGTCAATGCGGTATTTACTGCAGCTGAGGTACTATGTGAACGGCAGCCGGCTGGTGTCGCGTGTGCGGCAACCGAGAGAGGAGCTGCGGAAGTTCGACTAGAGACGCAATGGTAGGGCACACGCGATGGATGGAGACCAGGCCTACCGCGCGGCAAGGGGGAAGCTAAGCCATGGGCCAAAGGTGCTTTTGGAGACGAGGCACTACAGTTGCAGATGGAGGCGGCACACTCGGACCGGCGGAGTCATGTGCGTGAAGGTGCCGCACCTTTCTGTCGGAGGTGGCTCGTCGGCTCCTTGACTGTGGAGGCGCGCCGGCGGGTTGGGGGCGGAGCCACGCCGGGGCGGCGAGATGCAGGGCGGTGGCGCGTTGAAGGGTGGAGGCGCGGGGGGTGGCGAGATGCAGGAGGCGGCGGGAGGCGATCTTGGATGGAGAGAGGCGCGCCGAGGCGACGGCGGCGAGAGGCATGTCGGGGGATGGGGGCCGGCGGCCGGGAGGCGCGCCAGGGCCGGGGCTGGGGCGACGGCGGCGAGAGACGCCGGATCAAGGGAGAGGGAGGCGCCGTCGTGGTGGATCCAGGGGCAGGGGATCGGGGCAGGTTGGGGACGAGCGGTGGTGGGATGGCATTTTTTTTCTTTTTTGCAGCGCGGGGAGTTCGGGAACAACCCGAACGCGGCGCGTCGTGATTCAAATAACTATTCTGATCCGGCGGTCCAGGATGAGAATAATGTTACTCTCTCTATATATATATATAGGCACGTCGTGATCCAAAATTGTGTCTACCATAGCTTGCTATGGCAATAGCTATCGTAGCCACAAGTGTGTGCCCCGTGATTCGTGCTGACCATATGAGAGAGAAATTAAAGAGGGGTTTGTGGAGTGTTTTGCAGTCCGTTTTGCCAGAAAAAGGCTGTGTCGTGGGGCATCATGCAGTGGTCCATCTGCTTGTGATTCAGGACAGCGACAGGGACAAAGGTTCATGTGCTCAACGCATGCAGCTTGGTGGAACCTCTAGCGAAAACGAAAAAGCTTGAGGAACGGACACAAACTCACGTGCCCATGTGAGACGTGACAAGTACTTGTCCGTGGAACTTCTGGGATGGGTGTTTTGATGCTTAGTTTTGTAGCGAACTTGTTATTTAAAAGTGAATTTGTCCCGATTTTCAACATAAACTCTGTTTGGATAATGTAACTAATCCAAGATTAGTAAAACTGGTTTAGCATATAAGCACAAAAGAAAATCAACGTCTATTTTTATTTTAATGCATAGTAGCAGGATTTATAGGAAAACTGTTTTATTCTTTATTTAAGTGAGCAAATGCTAAATCATGTTTAGGCAATTCTTTCTTTATTTGGGTCTATCTCCCGTCGACCTAATCACTACTCATCTTCCCATCAACCCATCCGTACATGTAGGTATTAGATAGTTAATTTTCTGTATTTTTTAGGAACTGCTCAAACTACTTGTGGTACCGAGTAGAGTATTCACGGAAGATCCGATGATCGCTCGCATTGGAACCGACCGCTCACGAGTACACACATACAGAACCGATGAAACTACATGTAGTACCGAGTAGGTCATTAATGGAAGCTCCGATGATTAATCACGTTGGAACTGACCGCATAAGAACACACATGGTACTTTTTTGGGAACTGCTCAAACTACTTGTGGTACCGAGTAGAGTGTTCACGGAAGATCTGGTGATCCCTCACATTGGAACCGACCGCTCACTAACACACACACACGCTCGCGCGGAACCGATGAAATTACATGTGGTACCGAGTAGGTCATTAACGGAAGCTCCGATGATTGGAACTACCCGCGTAAGAAGACACATGGTATTTTTGGAAACAGCTCAAACTACTTATGGTACCGAGTAGAGTGTTCACTAGAACCGGTCTCCTTTTCCTCTGCAAAAAAAAAAAAAAAGAACCAGTGAAGCTTGCATATGTATGCATGTGCACAGTCGGTCATGAAGCTTGCATATGTATGGGATGCACTCATACTCGTACGTGCACTTCTATACATGGTTTTTTTTGCGGGAAGCGCTCCTGTACATATGCACAAGTGGCCATGAAGTCAATCAATACCTACCTTCACATTATATCGTTGCATGCATCGGGTGGGCTAAGTATGTAAACTGCATGCAGCGTGTATGTATACGTTTCCGAATACTTGCGCATACCCGTCGAGCCGGCCGATAAATAATAATAATAATTCTCATACAAGTTCAATCGCATGGATTCCATAGGTTCCTCCTAGGTGTACGCATGGATCTGTCGCGTCTGGTGGTTCGAACCTGCATGCGGCTCGCCAACGGACGTCACGGCGAGATGTACGTATGGGAACCTGCATCACAAATCGGTCGATGGGTGGAACCTATGATGTACAGACGCTCGCATCGGCCACTGCTTCGCCAGTGCACGCCGGCAGGCTTTTTGTCAGCTCATTAAGCATAAAGCGGCGAGAACCAGCCTGTCACCACAGTCGAATTAACACAGCACATGGCCTTGAGATGGTACCGCACCATGTAGCCAGCGTGAATCACAAAGCACACCAACGGTACTGATAGCTATTTCTAGGGCAAGCTATGGTAGAAAATCCCTCATACTGAATCTTTATTGACTTCTTTATTGACGTGTGTCTTCTTGTCATGGTTGGTTTCTGATTACTAGTTTACTACTAACTTGTTCTAATCTAGACTGTTGGCATGCACCCCCTTCATTAGTGACTGAATTCCCAGCTACAAATTACTTCCTTTGTATCAAACTAGCCTACAAAAGCGTCTTATATTTTGGTTCGGATGTAATAGCTTTATAAGAACTAGTCGTCAACCCGTGCAACTGCACGGGCTAGCAAATTTAATATTTGATATAACTAATATCTGAAAATTCAAAATGTCAAACAATAATATGAATATGTTGATGTAGATTATTATTGTAGCACATGCATGTGTACCTTGGTTGGACATAGGGTGTAACGAAGCTACATTGCTTTGACTTTTTTGTGATTAGATTGTTTGCATCCAATAATATAAATAGTTTGATGTTCATTATTATAATAAGACGTGCATGTGTACCTTGGTTGGACATAGGATCAAGCGGAGGTACATTGCTTCGACTATTTAAGCATATATCTTCCTTTCCTATAGCCTGTCTAAAAATATAGACATCTTCCGTTTGGTAATGGAAGCACCATAGAATTATAGAGTATGTTTCTATATACACAATAATGGACACATGCATGCACGGCTTTCTATCAACAGACGTGATATCGTATTAAATAATATACATATTAAAATATAGATTGTTGTATATTCTCATTATAGATAGATTATTAAGATTAGACGTTCTTGACTCAACCAACAATTTTTTTTATGACTTACATGGATGGATTTTTATATTCGCTATCAATATTCACATACACAATGATGTGTTTACATGAATCTTTGTGTCACACCATACATCCAGTTTATTCTACAATAGTAATATATATGATGTTTTAATTTCTAACTTTTTCTTTGTTATAGTCACAATAATAGACATAGTATATATGCAAATACGTATTAGCAATCTCCATCTCTAAAGAAGCATGTAATACACGAACCGCATGCACATTAGGCAAAGCAGTATATCCGTGGACAAATAGGATTGAGGAACGGAATTGGCAGAGTTTGAGTTGCTCTCCATTGGTGAACCATCGACGCACCTCCTATAGAGCTTCGTCCATTGTGACTGGGCATGGAATCTGAGAAGATTGAAAGAATCTCTAGTCAAATATGAATTTACAAATTAAATTCCTTAGACCACGAAAAAAAGTTCCTTAAAAATCTGTAATGCTCTATTATCCGATTAAACCTCTACCACTTTCTATGTGTCCATTCCTTGTTTCTATATGCACATAAAAGATCCAGACAATGCAATATCTAGTTGGTGAATTAATCATGTTTGTCGTTACAGGCGAAGACCCTATTTTGTTTTCTTGAAACCATGTTTTAATGGTCGTACACGGCGAACCATTCTGTGATTGGATGGTTAGGGGACAGTGTTATGCCCGGCCCACCAAAAGTCATGTCCTAGACTTGACATTGGTGCTCGCATCTTTCTGGATTTTTTCAGACCTTTAGGAGATGTCCGTTTAATGGGAGGAGACATCCCGTCGACAATGTAGGTGTCTGTAGGGACTACATTAATCCCAATGAGGTGCTCATGGGGGTAGGGTGTGCGTGTGTACGTTCATAGGAGGATGAGTATATGCTCGTGTATGTGAGCGACTTTGATTGTACTATGCTAAAAAAATGGACGTACACATTGCCCTTATTTTTTTGCATGGGACCTTGTATTCTTTTTGCATACATGCCTTTATGCATGGACATATTTCTCTCTACACGTAGGAGTAGCAATCTTTGTTCGATCTTTTTCTTAAATGAACTTGTCACCTTGGACATAAATCACGTATGCACGTATGAGTTGTAGCATAGACGGACTCTTGAACCTGCATTTTAACTTACCATGTGTTGAACTTGTATCATGTATGACTTGTAGCGTATCTTTGTTTTTTCTGCGGATGACGGATCGTACCATACGTGGACTCCCTAATTTCAGCGTGGAGACACATGCCAAAGCGCTCAGTATGGACCCGCTTTTTTTAAATTATCAATCTTGACTAAAATCACATATTACGTTCAGCATATCTAGTGTGGGAAAAGAAATCTTCAGCTACCAAGGTCAATATATGGATTCTTTTTTTTTTCCTCACGGGAGAAGATGTTATTTTTGTACCTTTACATTGCTAGAGTCTTAGTGGAAGGAGGATTCTTTTTTTATGGAGAGGATATCTTTTTTTAAGGCAACGATGGATTTTTTTTTGACAGCAATGTTAAACGTGCCAGGACCCTTTTTTGGACCATTGTGTTACGTAAGTTTTCTTTTTATCTTTGGCGTTAATTATTTAATCCAATGGTGTAATTAATTTTGTAGATGTGGATTAATGAGAAGGCTTTCATGGTGCCTCCAATTAGTAAATATAAGATATTTCCTATCTTCTTTCTAGAAAAGATGTTCTGTAGAAATTTTATAACGGATGTAAACTATCAGGTTAAGCTTTTAAGCACATAATCTTAGAGGTTTATGTTTATGCTAGGAATAGGAAATCAGAATTATAAGGTTCCTTTTCTTGTACAATTTTCTCATTTTGACAATTTACATACTTTTTTTACTTTTTCTACGTTTGGTTTACCGCTTCATTCAGTTTGAGAAAGTACGATGCTAATTTTACAGTGCAGAATGTTACTCCCTCCGTAAACTAATATAAGAGCGTTTAGATTACTATTTTAATAATCTAAATGCTCTTATATTAGTTTACAGAGGGAGTACTACATAAATCTATGATTGTTCTCATAGTGGTCTGGTAGTAATGGTTGTGCAAGGGCTATTAAGGCCTACTTAAAAAATCACAGAATGGAGAAGCGGAAGCTCAGCTCCGCTCTTTTTCTATCGAGGGGCGACGTTTTTTGTTTTGTTTTCTGAAGCCTGCATCTTTTATGGGTTTGTACTGATGGAAAGGCAAATTACAGGTTAATTAGAAAATGCTACTGTAATTACACATCTCACAGGTCATTTAGATTCTAGCTTAAGACTGCGACAACTTTACATGAAAACACATTTATGCATTCACACATCTCTCTTGGCATCTCACCTTGATTTCTTTTTGAAATTTGCTCAGGAATTTTTTTTGTTCATTGGATGTAGAACTAGCATTTGTTCAAATATCATATGTTGATTGTTGTCTAACTTGTTATGCTCACTCATTGAATTTGTAGCATTTTAATCCAACTCAGAAGAGAGGGCATTAGCCGGTGCTAAAAATGCTAGTGTGATTTGGCCTAGCTTCTATCACTTAAATGCCCAGGAAATGTCCTCACAAGCTTCTTCCTCTCTACAAACATCAATCCTGGAGGTGCTAGGGAAGAGCATGTGTACTACAGCCCAGCAAAAGGATAAAGAATCCATTGCCACTGCTACTGCAAGAAGATTTAGGTAGAATAAGAAAAAAAAAGTCTTGTTATGGCAGCTGCTTAATTACCACTGAATATATTCATTTGTTCATGTCAGAATGATTATGGCTCTGCTACATCAGCGGCATTGTACTCCCCATTTTCAAATGATATTTGAATTTTCACATCTTTGTTATATATGTCTTTGCGATTGTCTCTTGTGAATACATTTCTTGAATTAGCAATGTCTGTTATGGATGGATCTTTCAGTACCATTCGTGTTCCAATTCAAAACTTTCAGTTGGCACCAAAAATGACTCATGTAGCATGCGTACTGATTTCAAGTCCCAACTTATTACTCCCCTCTCAAAATGATTCAGCCGTCAAAATAAAGGAAAGAGACTATTTCAATTGCTGAACTTCAAAATGGATCACATTGTCTAAGATTCCATTGAGATAGTTTTGAACAAATCACATAGTAGTAGAGTACACATCCTCACCACGCCCTACATCTTGGTTACACAGTTTCTAATAAAAATTTCAGCAAAGTAAAGAACAATCAACAAACACAACACATGCATTGTCTGCCTCCAGAGAACACTCTTGTGTCCCGTTATTTGCATTTAGCAGTACCTAAACAAGGGCTGCTCATTGCTGTGATGAGACGGACGGTGAGAAGTTGCACGCCAGTCTGTGGCTTGGTCATGCCCAGAGCGCCATGGACACACCGTCGTGGTCACGCTCAAGAAGGAAAATAAACAAGCAAAATTTTCCATCCCCGCATATAGTATATACCAATATTGCATTTTTTTCCTATCACATATAGTATGTGATAGAAAATGCAATATTGCAGAATTCAGTAACAAATATGCGGTGGTTTAACCATATATATACTACCAAACCTCCATGACAGACTGTATCAACACCTTAGCTTACATGGAAGCATAAGATTCCTGCTCCATATACAATGTATAACATAAATTTCAGAAACAGTAACTAGCCAAACTCTGACATTTAAGTTAGAGATGTACTTCATTAACTGCAAGATTCCAGGTTACTTGTACTCATAATGTTTCATTGCTAGCTATCCAACTTCAAGTCACATCAGTACTGAAGACATTTACTTCTAAATAAAAAACATAGGACCAGTAAATATATACAAAATGTACAAAATTTCTCATGTCACCGATGCACTACAGATACAGGATACCATTCTTTCTACCAAGATTACAGCCATCTTCTGGCAATACTTTATCATAGATCGTGGAGCTCAACAATAGAGTCACAATTCAGAAACAAACTTAGTTTTACGCAAAGTATAATTTTCTCAACCAATTAAAAGGCATGCTCACAGAAGTTCACATACCAGTTCTGACATAGAAAGCATGGGGGGCAGACATGATTAAAATTCAGCCAACAGAAATAGCAGCGGTGCACATGCATAGAATTCTGGCAAGGAACAACACAACACAAATGGACATAGTGAGAAGCCCCTACAACAGCATCTGGACATCCTATGTTCCCATCTTTATCTCTCGCCTGCAGCCTTTTTGGTATTCTTGCAGGACATCTTCCGCTGCATCCTGCAGGGCATTTGAAATCATAAGTCAATTCAGAATGGAGTTTTATTGTGACCAAACATGTAAAAGAGGATTCAATACCTTCTGAATTTTCCTCCTCTACAAAGTAAATGCCCCTGCTACCCAAATTCAAAATCAATATGAACATTCAGAACCATGGTTGCTTGCTCAGATGAGGTACTTCCACCGTGGCGTTCTTACATGGGCCAGGGTGCTCCGCGGGGCGCCTCTACGATGGGATGCTAGATCCACCTCGCTAGGACAATCTCTCCCGCGAGCCACCTCCATGGATACTCGCGTGGGCTGGGTTCGCCCATGGCGCCCCCTCATACCAGATCGCCCTGCCAAGCGATGGTGTCATATATGACACTGAACCACAGACGCACTCGAAGCAACAATACATTCTATTAAAAATCTGCATGTGCAGACGCTAAAGAAACGACATAATGCTTAACTACTTTGTAAGATTCATAAGATTAGATGGAGACAACTGTTAGAATACGTAATGGCCTAATGGGTCCATTAGTCTTAGGGTTAATTAGAGATAAGGGTCGCTTGCTTAGGGGTCAAGTAAGCCTTGCTTGGGAGTCAAGTAAACCTCTCTATATAAAGAGAGGAGATGTATCAATCTAATCAAGCAAGAATTAAGAAGGAAAACCCTTCCCTCTTGCCCGGCCGTGGGCAAAAAGGCCCCCGGCCGGCACTCTCGCGTCCTCCTTCTAGCAGCGCCATAACAATTTGGTACCAGCTAGCTTTGGTTCGATCATGTCTTCACCACCGCCAAGCCCGTCTCTTCCGCTGCCGGTCACCTTGTCGCCTCTGGCGACCACTACGACCGTCGCCCCGCTCCTGCCCGCGCCGGGGTCCTCCGTCGCGCCCGCCCCTGCCGTCCTCACCTGGGAGGTGGTGTCCGGGGTGCTGCGGGACCTAACCCAGGCGGTCCAGGAGATCCACCTGTTCTTGGCCGAGTCCTACGGTTTGCACCCGGCTGCGCCGCCCATCGCCGCCCCCGCGCCGCCGTGGCTGCCGTGGCAGCCGCCGCACCAGCGGCCTTCCCTTCTTCGCCGGGCTGCTGCAGCTGCCATCCATCGCCACATCCGCCCAGCCACGGCTGCGATGGCAGCCGCCGCTCCTGGCGGCCTCCGCCGCGCCCGGCGCTCCGCCGCAGCAACCGCTGCAGCTGCAGCAGCCACCGTCGGTCAGCTACGCCGCCCAATATGGGATGCCCTATGACGAGAGTGCGACGACCTTGTTCCCATCAGCGCCGCCGCCATCCCAGGGCGTCCACATCCAGCAGATCAAGTCTCCGCCGTTGCCGTCACCGCTTCCGTCTTGGATCGCTACCCGCCACGTGACGACGGTGGTGAGGCTGCAGGCTGCTGCGCGCGGCCTCCTAGCGCGTCGGCGTGTGCGGGAGATGCGTGGTCTGCAGCTGCCGCTCCTCCAAATTGCCCTTCGCTGCACAAAGGACCTCGATCTCATCCGCTGCGTCGGGGATCTTGGGCATGCGGTTTCCCCCACGGGCGGCTGGCACGTTGTTTTTCCCGCGGGCAGCGACCTCAAAGTCTGCGATATCGGCGGTTGGGGGGGGGGGGGTGCACCCCTCCTCGTCATTCTCCATCGCAAACTCTCCACTCTTCCATGTGCGGTGCAAACCAACAGCCGTCCGGCAGGGAGAAGGCATGGTGTCACCGACAGCAGCGAACCGCGTAGCACCACTGCATTCCGCCACCGGCCGCCGCGAGGGCGCCTCTGCTGGTCACTCTTGCGACCACTTCCAGGTGGTCATACACATGCACTCCTTTTTTCCAGGTGGTGTCCATGGGATCCAGGTGGCTGTACACGTGCATGTCCGACGTGCGGATGATGTCCACTTTTTGTTAAGGGGTCCAAAATAAAGCGTCCCAGTCCATTTCAGGTTGAGAATAATAAAACAAGCCGAGATGTAAAAGGCTTGTTTTTAGGTGTTAGGTTTGTGTTGCGTCGAGTCATGGTTATAAGTTGGTTAGGCTGCAGCTCGAGGACAAGCTGCATATCCAGGTGGGGTGTAGTGTTAGAATACGTAATGGCCTAATGGGCCCATTAGTCTTAGGATTAATTAAAGATAAGGGTCGCTTGCTTAGGGGTCAAGTAAGCCTTGCTTGGGAGTCAAGTAAACCTCTCTATATAAAGAGAGGAGATGTATCAATCTAATCAAGCAAGAATTAAGAAGGAAATCCCTTCCCTCTTGCCCGGCCGTGGGCAAAAAGGCCCCCGGCCGGCACTCTCGCGCCCTCCTTCTAGCAGCGCCATAACAACAACAAAGTTCAGTTTGAAGATCATGAGCTTTACATTACTTGGGCTCAGCTCAACGCATATCAATGACTATCCAATAAGGAATGAACAACAATACATTGTGCTTAATCAGGCACCGAGAATGGAGCAGCCACCGAGATCTGAGAGGAGACAGGATGAGCTTGGACGGATTTGATGGGGGTGTGTGTGGCGCTGATGTCTTCGCAATAATGTATCTGGTTCTGTTCATGACAATTCAAGCCAAATTTATCAAAATGCTACTGGCGCAGCACAATGGAGCACATACACATGATTGCCATTAGGGTTACTGAAGAAAACAGGAACTGAACTCTAGCCCGATTGTAATGTATTCAGTGGTAATAATTCAGAATCTGACCTGAAGTTGAACTAGCTAATTATCAGTGAACTCGAACTAGTTAATTAGTCCCATTGGCCACTGGCCGATTAAAGTTACTCTTCTTAGTGGACTGAATACTGGTGATTTAATTGAACTAGTCAATTAACCCTATCACTTGCAAAATTTAACCAGTCCCCGTCCTGGAGCTAGTCAACAGCAGAGATCCTAATAATGCTGGAAGGAACCACCATTTAGTGGGAAGCATCCACCGGTTAGAATAATAGAAGCAAGACGGGACATGGGAGGCGGGAGTGGACCTGGATGGTGCGGGTGTCGAAGCCGAGCTTGATGCCCACGCCGCTTGGAGTATGGCCGACGGCAGGATCGAACGAGCGGACCCTGCTGGTGGTTAGAGAACGTGCGTCTCAATCCCGTCGGCCAGGATCGAAACTCGAACGTCAGTCCCATCCCCGAACAAGATCCAGCAGGATCCAACAACAAGAGTCTGAGTCCCGTTCGGGAGGTTAGACTGAGTTTAATACTTTAATCTCCCGCACCTGAATCCAATAGCAGAGATCCTGATGCCCGCACCTGGAATCATTAAACTCGATCGCCGCTTGGAGGAGGAGGAGGAGGAGCAAACGAGTGGCCTGCGGTGACGGTCGTCGGGCGCCTCACCCCCGTTGATGTTGCGTCGTCCTCGTCGCAGTCAACTACCGTACGTTCCAATCGTGGATAGTTATGGCTCCTCGCGCTTGAGATAAGTCAAGGCCGTAATATTACCTCGCAGGCACTAGAAATTACCGCACAAACCTCAGGGTGATGCTGTGCGGGTCGCTTGGGTGCTTGGGTGCGTGTAATTAGGCTGGGGTGAGGAATAAGTATTCTTCTCCCAGGGTGACGAATAGCGCGACCATATATATATATAAGATCGGTTCTACGAGGAATTCTATTTTTATATATATGTGCATAACGTGTACAATATGTAGTATCGTAAAATACCAGCAAGCGAAAAAGAATTAAATGGAAAACACAAAATTAAAGGAAAAAGAAACCCTAAACCCAAAACCCCAAACCTTTTAGTACCGGTTGATGTTACCAACCGGTACTAAAGGCTCCCCGCCCCTGGCGCAGGCCCGTGCCACGTGGTGGCCCTTTAGCGGCGGTTCGTGCAGAGCCGGTACTAAAGGGGGGGACCTTTAGTCCCCACCCTATAGTGCCGGTTACAGAACCGGCACTAAAGGCCCTTATGAACCGGTGCTATAGCCCGGTTCTGCACTACTGATCTGAACGCGAGCGGCAGCTCAGGCCCAAAAAAATCCCCAATGCGAGTGGCGTAACAGTTCATCGCCCGAATCCCTGCCGACGGCGGCGGCGGTCTAAATCTCGAGCCTAGCTAGGAGACCACGACTATTGGAGGTCGCATTCCATCTACGTCCCCATGGTTCCTAGTCGTCTCCTCTCCGTAATCAGACTGCCACGACGGATCTCCCCAATAGCTGCACCACAATACTGCCTGAGCAAGCTCTCCGGTACTGTTCTCCGATGTCTTATCCTACTCCGCCATTCTCCACATGTGGCTCCACCACCCCGTGACTAGTTCTACCATCCGCCGACACAAGAGAAGCTTCGGGTATGCTCGTTTGTGAGGCACCTCCCAATTACTGGATTTCTCTAGCATATTATCTAGAAATTATTTTTTTGCAACTAGACATACCATTGATCCCTGGAAACATGATTTTTACATGAGTTATGCCTCCTCCACTAATCTAGTACTCTTGGTTTAATATACCGTTAGGAGCATATGAGGTGTAGCCATTGGACGTTCCATATCGCTTGCTTCTACTGGGTGTCGGGTTGGTGAGGGTGCCTGACACGAAGAGGATGGAGTTTCACATTGCTAACCCCCCATCTAAACTTGGAGCCTTTTCCAAAGTGGATACAACCATTTTGGAGGCAGGGGAAGACAAATTCAGGGTGTTTGTCTATGGAAAAGGTGCAACAGACCTTGAATTTCATACCATTGGCACAAATAATGGTGAAAGTTAGGTCAATGGCACTTGGAGAAGATCAACTGATTTGGTTTTCAGTATGTTTTTGTGGGTTCAACGGAGACGCACTTGTTCCTATATCAGGGAGGAAGCGCATCGCTTGATGCTGGTTGTTTCTCACCGGATGTCAATACATTTTAGCTTGACACGGTGTGCACTTGAAAGGCGGACATGTGCGGCCTATACATGTTTGCTGTATTTGCATCTTCAACACCATCTCGTTCCCGGTTACTCCCTCCGTACCACAATATAAGATCACTTTGTAAGCTATTTTAGCTTGCGAAATGATCTTATCACTACAAGGATTTCGGTCTATTGCAACAAAATTTATTGCTACAGCTATCTTTTGTTGCAATAAAACGCAATATTACCACAAACTCGCCGGTTGTGGTAATAGGCCATACATATTGCCATAATCGAGTTTGGTCGTGATAAGTACTCATTTTGTTGCAATAGAGGCCTCATATTGCAACAAACTCCATTGTTGTTGCAATATGGCAGCGATATTGCGACAAACAATATATGTTGCGCGAGGCAGTCATTTTGTTGTAATAGAGAATAGGTATTTCAACATAATAACTATTCGTGGTAATATTTGAAAAGATATTGCAACATCGATGTAGCGTTGCATTAGTTCCAAATGTTGTTGCAAAAAGTTGTCTAACTAATGCAACAAAATACGTATATGTCGCAATAGCGTATATTTTACCTCAATTTCAACATGCTGCAATAACTATTATTTACAACGACAAGTTGGTTATCCATCGTAATATTCCATGTTTGATTATTTCGGTGACATGCAAACAAGGTACATGATGCAAACATGTACATGGATGACATATTAATAATCTATGCACTTTTTGATAATTATAGACACATAATTTATATTATTCAGATTTATAGATATTAATATGGTTTAAGGAGTAATTAAAGTACTTATTAATTGCATGAATTTTACTTAACCAAAACAGTGAAATTTTTTTATAAATGGAGAGAACACACTTTCTTGATAGGAATACATATTGAGTTTGTTAAATTTGGTTTTAAAATGGCCAAGGTATTACCATTTTAAAACTAGGGTGTTTGCTGCCATAAACAGGGTCTTGTGGATGGAAATCGAAAATAGAGGCGCCCTGGTGTGAAAATTGCCAGATCCAGATCTGAATCTGACCGAGGACTTCTATAGTCGCAGCCCCTGACATGTGGACCCGAGGCCTCGCTGGCGCTGACTGGGCGCGGTGGCATCCACGTCGACTTCCAGGGTTGATGACTAGTGGGGCTCTTTTTTTGGCCAACACTGGGATCGGCCTCCGTGCTGCAGACCATGGTTCAGACCACCGGGTTGTGCATGTGTTGTTGACAGTATATATGGATCTCATGGTATATATTATGTACCCGCGAGGTTAACTGAAATCTGAAGAAAAACTTCAGTGTTGCAGCCTAATCAAGAATTCACCAGCAGATCAACAACACTACATTAAGGTATATATAAGGATAAATGACACAAGATTTTAGTACTGGATATAAGAAACCATCTCAGCGATATATATAGCACATGGTTCAACATCACAGCACACGAGTTTCAGCAGCTTCACAGAAAAGACCACAAGTTCACGCAAAGTAATGAAAATAGCAACATCACTAAAAGACCACAAGTTCATAGTAATAGTGTGTACATAGAATCACTGTCAAAATAGCAACAACATTAAAAGAAAAACATCCATGATATTACACATCAGCAATTACTCTTCTCTTCTCTTCATCACAAAACAGTTAGTGCCTCGTTTCGGAAAAAACCAAACTGTTAAAGCTGAGCACTAGCTTCTGTTCCCTTTTGCCACAACAGATGACTCTATGCAGGTGCGCCTTGTTTGAACCTGTTTCACATCAGATTAAACTTTAGGAGAGATACTACTCGTAGGTAACCATCAAAAAAGTTCAGGAACTTATATTAATGGCTTAAACATGTGAAAAGCACCTTACCAAGAGATTAAAAACTATATAAAGAAACCCTGTCCATCATCTGATTCTTCTTGTCCCAAATGAACAACATGGCCATCATTTACGTAAGTGTCATCATCATCTGTATCATCATCAGTTTCGAACTGGACATCTTCAAACTCAACAGGTTTTTATATTTTCTATGACTGAAACATCAACGATGGATCCTTCATCATCATTTCTACGGCAACTAGTGATCTCTTCAGGCACTGTAATTTCTGCATCAACGTCTTCCAGAACGTCTGCCTCACCACCTTCATCGGCTTCAACAGCTTCATCAAGGCCTACACCATTTAAAACAGAAGGAGTAAACAAATTGTGTGGATTCATTTTAATAACAGCTGCCCAATCAGGGTTCTTCACATCTCTCACATAGAAAACCTGTTGAGCTTGGAGGCCTAGAATGTAAGGGTCTCCCTGGAATCGGTGTAGAGTAGTATCAAGGTCAATAATTCCATATTTTTCCTTCGTATACCCCTTACTCTCAGTTCTGTTGGCAGGAGGCACATCAAACCAGTCACACTCGAATAGAACAACCTCCTTATCAGGATGTAAGTCAAGAACATAGCATACCTTCTTGCTACTGACCTCCACAAATGTGTGGTTCTACATTCCAATAAAACAGCAAGCAAGAGAAAATTAGTCTGCTACTTCCAAACTAAAAACAGCATCGTTATGTTGTATGTATAGCACAATACTAATGCCCATGTGATGTATTTTGAATCTAGTTTATATTCTATCAGTTTTGGCTCGTAGGTTGGCGTTATCATGTCAGTTGAATAAGTTGTCTTTACATGCCAAACTTACAATTCACCGGGTATGAAAGTACCAAGATTTCAGCAGCAAATAGGAAAGGAATCAACATCATTTTTTCAATAAAAGGGTATGGCTAAACCTGGGAATAGTTTGGATTCAAACTACAGTTTCAGTTTGGTTTCCTATTAAACTGTCATGGGAAGGTTCGCAAATACTGATGAAAAGGATCTCTCGCCTGATGCATCACCGTAGTGGGCCGATTTAATTTGCTTCTTTGTTCGTTTTCACACAACTTCTTTTCCGTTCGTATTTTTTCTGACGGTCGTTCTTTCTTTTCCTATTTGAAAATATTTCGAATACAAATGTATTAGAAACTAATTTACTTGTGTCTCAAGCGAATGTTTAGCGTGCATTTAGGAAAATATTCATGCTGCGTAAAAAATGTGTTCACACAATTTAAAAAATGTCTATATAACATTCAAAACATGTTTATGACATTTAGAGAATAATCACATTTTGCAAACATATTTTAGAAATTAATTTACTTGCCTTTTAAGGAAATGTTTAGGGCGCATTTGGAAAAGATTCATGCAGTTTGAAAAATGTGTTCACACCATTTTCAAATTGTCCATAACATGCAACAACATGTTGATGATATTTAGAAAATGATTAGGCATTCCAAAAATATGTTCGTAACATTTTTTTCAAGTGTTTCTACAATGTAAAGAAAGATTTATGTAACATAAAAGACATTTTGTACCATTAAAAAATGTTCATGACATTTTTAGAAAATTCTAAAAAACAAATGTTTTTCGCTTTAAAAAGTACCTATGGCATTTATGTTTAACATGTATTCAAAACATGTTCAATGTGTACTCCAAATAAGTTCAAGGTGTATCTGAAAATCTCTTGCATAAATTTAGAAAATATTTGTCATGTATTTGGGAAATATTCAGCATGTATATAAAAAGTGGTCCCATGGTATAGAAAAATGTACAACGTGTATTAAAAAAGTCAACATTATTTGAAAAAGGGATTGAAAAGAATAAGAAAGAACAAAAAATGAAAATCAATACAAGAAACAAACAAAACGAAAGAAGAAAAAAAATGCATGGAAGCTTCTAAAACCGGTCCAAAGTTGTCACTTTCGAAAACCGGTCGAGAAAAGCTACATTGGTCCGTCCCGTTAGGGATAACGCTAGAGATAAGACGGTAGCTCGTCTCGCAATAGACGAGACATAGCCCTTGCGTGTACCCCCACCAAGCTTCTTCAGTAGGAGTATTTAACACAACTTAGAACGACCATAAAAGAATTAATGGTTCATGGGTAAAAATTAGAAAAATTCTTCCTGGGCTGTCAAATCAAACATGAACGCCCCAGATTCTAGCGGAGTGATGTGTGCGCTCTTCTTTGCAGAAAGGTACCTCCGGACCTATCAGTTTTCTTATGATCTACTCTGAACGCGAGCGGCAGCTCAAGCCCAAAAAATCCCCAATGCGAGCGGCGTAACAGTCCATCGCCCGTATCCCTGCCGACGCCGGCGGCGGTCTAAATCTCGAGCTTAGCTAGGCGACCACAACTATGGGAGGTCGCATTCCATCTATGTCCCCATGGTTCCTAGTCGTCTCCTCTCCGGCAATCAGACTGCCACGACGGATCTCCCCAATAGTTGCGCCACAATACTGCCTGAACAAGCTCTCCGGGGTACTGTTCTCCGATGTCTTATCCTACTCCGCCATTCTCCACATGTGGCTCCACCACCCGTGACTAGTT
The DNA here is from genome assembly GCA_021605205.1 of Aegilops longissima. NCBI lineage: Eukaryota > Viridiplantae > Streptophyta > Magnoliopsida > Poales > Poaceae > Aegilops > Aegilops longissima. The sequence continues at coordinate 70,920 of JAHIAM010006437.1, read as the reverse complement.
CTACCATCCGCCGACGCAGGAGAAGCTTCGGGTATGCTTGTTTGTGAGGCACCTCCCAATTACTGAGTTTCTCTAGCATATTATCTAGAAATTATTTTTCTGCAACTAGACATATCATTGATCCCTGGAAACATGATTTTTACATGAGCTATGCCTCCTCCACTAATCAAGTACTCTTGGTTTAATATACTGTTAGGAGCATATGAGTGTAGCCATTGGGCGTTCCATATCGCTTGCTTCTACTGGGTGTCGGGTTGGTGAGGGTGCCTGACACGAAGAGGATGGAGTTTCACATTGCTAAGCCCCCATCTAAACTTGGAGCCTTTTCCAAAGTGGATACAACCATTTCGGAGGCAGGGGAAGACAAACTCAGGGTGTTTGTCTATGGAAAAGGTGCAATAGACCTTGAATTTCGTATCATTGGCACAAATAATGGTGAAAGTTATGGTCAATGGCACTTGGAGAAGATCAACTGACTGGGTTTTCAGTATATTTTTGTGGGTTCAACGGAGAGGCACTTGTTCCTATATCATGGAGGAAGCGCATCGCTTGATGCTGGTTGTTTCTCACCGGATGTCAATACATTTTAGCTTGACACGGTGTGCACTTGAAAGGCGGACATGTGTGGCCTATACATGTTTGCTGTATTTGCATCTTCAACACCATCTCGTTCTCGGTTACTCCCTCCATACCATAATATAAGATCACTTTGTAAGCTATTTTAGCTTGCAAAATGATCTTATATTACGAGACGGAGGGAGTAGTTTGCAATCTTTTGTCTCTGGGCCTATACTTGTTGCTGTAGGTTCCTGGTATGTGGCAATCAGGCAGATTAATCAGAGCGGTTCACGGCAAACCCAACGCCTGAACATCGTGAGACATCTCTCTGGTTGGAACTCTGGCGCAGTGTGTCCTCCACCCTATATGTATATTAGGAAATATGTGTTAGAAAATATGCATTCTGGCTCTCAGGTCCCGAAGTTTTATAAAAAGAAGAAATAATCCCAAATGTACTTCATTTTTAATGGCTCCAAGTGACACAGGCGCATTTAGCAATATTCAGTGTTAGGAGTACTATACCATATTAGCATATTACAGAGTAGGGCATTTTGGGGACCGAGCTCCATGGAGACCTTTATTTTGAAACATTCAAAATTCAAACTTTTCAGATTGAAGAAATTGTAAAACAAATAAACATGTATGCAAGGATGTAATGTATATGTGTGAAAAATTTCAGGATGAAATACCTTGAATTGCGAGCTGCACAAAAAAATCAAATCATAGACTTTAAGGATGAACAATACATATGCTAAAAAGCCTCAAATTTGACTTTTTTGTCTAGCTCTCATTTTAATGTATTCCGACCTTAAAATTTCCACACATGTTCACTATGTATCTAGGTATATGCATAATTTTTTTTCAGAATGTTTTATAACGGAAAAGTTTCAATTTTGAACTTTTCAAATTAAGGCCTCCATGGAGCTCGGTCTCTGTTTGGAATTTTTGCATATTATATGCTTATATAGTGCATTATATGTATACTTCTTATGTTTTAAATTGTTCAACAAGAAATGTCTAATTGCAATCTCAAAGAAAGAAGTCAAGTTGAATGGTCCAATGACAATTCCGAATCTCATCTGGAGACAATTCTGTTGAGTATATGTCAAATTCCGGCCGTCTCAGAAATGAAAGGCAGAGACTATTTTTTAGTATGAAGGCAGGGACACATATCATGTTACCTTCACCGTAGCAAACGTCAGGTTATTTGTGTATGTTATGGTGAATCTGCAGAGACATTATATTTCAAATATAAATTGAATTATACAAAGCAATATAATAATAATAATAATAATAATAATAATAATAATAATAATAATAATAATAATAATAATAATAATAATAATAATAATAATAATAATAATACAACACCAACTGTGGAACTAACTGCAGAACGTCACATATATGAATTCTCACCCTGCAGACTGTCCATCTAGATGCCAAGCCCTCCACTCGTCCACAATGGGGAAATTGAGTGATCGCACCCAAGACTGTGTACCCAGAAACGGTATAGCAGAATCATGGTCTCCACTATACAAGGAAGATAGATGAGGTTATAAAACATGACAACTTGAAAATCAGAGATGGAAATGAGAGCATCTCCTATTATTTTGATGCATTTATGCTAATATAGTTCTACACAATTGTGCCTAGCATGTGGTATAAAGCAAATATTTGTTATAAGATGTAATTTTTGACCTTAATAGCGTTTACCTATATACTAAGGCACGATAACCTTTTAACGTCATATTACGATGGTACTTTATTGTGCTCTTGATGTCAAAAGAATAGGGTAGATCTCCTTCATGGCACCTCACCCATTCATCCTTGCTTCCCTAAGTAAATGACGTGTGGAGTTAATATAGCAGGGTTAATATTTTGATGTAAATACCAAGATAAAATTTCTTCCCAAGGAGAAAAATTAGTAGCTTACCTTCTTGATCCCAAGGGCATCCCTGGTGATGTTGTTGTTAGCCCAAAAATATGATAGGTAAGTACCATAGTTCTGTAGATGAAAAAATTAACCTGATTTAAAAACAACTTTTGATGTTGTAACAACAATTTAACAAGCTTTGGGCAAAAAAATCCCATTTGTATTTGGGAGTTCTCAAAGTGCAATCCATGATATACTTTCAATATCAATTGTATATTAAAATCAATATGACAAAACAAAAGAGAAATGGTAGAAATTATATCATTGAAAGGAAAAACATCTGGCGGTTAATCTGGTGGGCCATCTTTTCGTCATTGAACAACAGCCGATATATCTGCATAACTATAACTATATATATTGTGACTGATAGATTTCTGCAATTATACCTACACAAATCACAATTGGTGGTTGATAATAACTATACCTAAACATATCACTGTCGGAAGATCTTCATAAGTGCACATGAAGAGGTTACAACCAATACATCTTAATAATTGTACCTAAGCAGATAAAAACTAATAGATTTGCACAAGTGTAGTGTAGTGAGTACATAAACAATCATAACCGATACATCTTCATAAATATACCTAAATATTATCCTGCAGTTCTTACTATTAATGAAGAACAAACGAACAATGTTCATAATCGTACATAAACATCACTAGGTCGTGGATATTATGGACTATGAATATTAATCTACTACAAAGATATTCATAATTTTACGCCTGATATACAGATAATATAAACAGCTGACAATATGAACCTTCACTCCACATACAAATCTAGCATCACATACTTACAACATATTGTTCAGACCTACTCTATTAACGAACAACTGACTTGGCTGAACTTCAGTTCCTTATACTGCTCTAATATAACGTGCAAACTAATAGTCAACTCAGAATTAAATTTTAGTTCCTTGTAATAATCTGATATCATATACAACCAAACTGATGGCTCGGTACAGTTGACCGAGAGTACCTTATTTGTAGACATAATGGACTCAACTCATTTTGCTATATATATTGATATAACATCTCCTAGAAACAACCAACAATCCAAAGTATAATTCTCTGCAATATACCACGTACTTATCATCGGTCAACACCGAAAATGCCAAACGGAGACCGAGCTCCATGGAGGCCTTTATTTGAAAACTTTAAAATTCAAACTTTTCAGTTTAAAAAAATTCTGAAAATAAATACACATATACCTAGATACATAATGTACATCTGTGCCAATTTTCAGGTCAAAATACATTAAAGTGTGAGCTACACAAAAGAAGACAAATATGGGGCCTTTTAGCATATGTACTGTGCATCTATAAAGTCCATGGTTTTGGTTTTTTTTTTGTACAGATCGCAATTCAAGGCATTTCATCATGAAATTTTTCACACATACACTTTACATCTTTACATATATGTGTAAATGTTTTCAGAATTTTTTGAAACTGAAATTTATGAATTTTAAATTATTCAAAATAAAGGGCTCCATGGAGCTCGGTCTCCAAAATGCCCAAATCGATCAACACCACCTACAAATTACTGATTGGATGGGTCACTTATAAACTTTAATGCAACATTTGATCTAAGGATTCCTACAAATGAAATATCTGGATGTAATCTGGGCTTCATTTTTTTTCAAAAGGAGGATGACCCCCGGCTTTTGCATCTAGGCGGTGCATGCAACCATTTTAATAATTATTCACAAAGACCTTACAAAGTAATACATCAGTAAGTTTGAAGCCACCATCTTGGCAATATATGTCGCTACTCCTATCCACTTGATGAAGGGGTGCCGATTGTCTGAGCCGAATACCAAATAGACATCGCACAGTGCCTTAAATTTAAAGCAGGATGCCCCAACCAAGCCGCATGTTGCCGGGTCTCGGGAACACACCGGTCCGGCACACTCTCATAGGCCGCCGCCGCCGTCTTCCACTTATCCATCTCCAGAGCAGGTAGTGATGCACCGACCTTGCCAGGCCCGCAGTCGACACCACCATGATGCCAGACAACTCCACCATCCTGCACGTATCCATCCACACACGACAATCACCGAAACTCCGTAGCGCCATGCCCCCGAGATCCGCCGTCAGCCTTGCGGTAGATGTAACACTGCTTCTCCTCTTGTCCCTCCAGCCAGCACTTGCTCCAAAACGATGCCCCTAAGAGGGAGGACGATACCGAAGGCACCGTCATCGTTCGATCTGGTAGACCCAGATCTAAGATTCCCCCCGGAACATCCCAATCAAGTTGACATGGCCTGCAACGACGATTTCTCGAGAAGGAAATGACGTCAGAGACGCCGCCATCGTCCACAAAGACCGTAGTCAGACACAATTTTCACCGGAAGCTGCGTCATCTCGATCTCGCGGCTGGCTGGAACTGTGCGGAGACGTATGCCGCTGTCGGTACTCCGACAGAGATCCTCCATCCCCTCACCGGAGCCCTCATCGCGCCGCCGACCATCCACGTGAAGAATAGACGACGGATCTGGGTGGGATCCAGATCCACAGCCACCGCCATGCCCACCATCGGCACAGAATCGGTTCGTTCCCAATGGCCATGGGGGCTAGCACCGCCGCCACAAGACCAGGGGCGCCGCCTTGTGGCGCTGAGATCGCCCCCTACCGGCGCCTGGGGAGGCGTCATGAGGGGGTTCGTCAGGAGAGAGATTGAGAGGATAATACTTGCAATCCATCGGAAGACGAGGGGGTTCGTGAGGAGAGAGATTGAGAGTAATCTGGTCTTCATACAATTACTACCTCTGTCCTGATTTAGAAGTCCCCTTTGTATTTTGCGTTAACTTTTTACTAGAGATTTAACTAATAAAATATTAATGCATGTCACTAAAAATTATATCGTTGGATTCATATTTGAACATAGTTTCCGATTATATTATTTTTTATGACATGCATTAGCATTTTGTTAGTTAAATTGAAAGTCAAAATGACACAGAATACAGAGGGGAATAATAAACCAGGACGGAGGTAGTAACTCGGAAGGACTTACTTGGCAATCCATTGGAAGACGAGGAGGTGGATGTTTCAGTACTCCTGTTTCCTCCTTTAGGATCTTTCTTTCTATGCTCCCGTCGTTTGTTCCGGAAGACGCATAGACACACTTTTTATACAAAATATGTGGTTGATAGACTTCATCATACAGCTTCAGGGAAACATCAATTAGTTGCTTCAAAAGCAAGATGGCATAACAATGTGTCAACCATACGAGTCAAACACTGGAGAGTGACATGCTTGAGACAGGAATTTAGTATCCTTACATTTTCACTTGATTTATATAAAAAAATGAAGAGGGGGGAAAGTTCAAGTAGTTTAATCCTTACTCGATCGAATCTGTCAGAAGCTTGAGAGCAAAGCGCAGTCTTGGGGTTGGTATAAACTTCCCCTTGGCAGTGCTCCATTATTGTCTATAGATAGGTCACATGCAAACACATGGAGACCGAATTAACTAACCACCTACGGCAAAACTTGTAGAATGCAGAAGGGTCCATAGGTGAGCAGTGTTGGAGCCATGTATAATTAATCACCTCGTACAACTGGTCTGAAATGATTCCCATTCCATGAAGAAATGGCACTCTCGATTCAAAATCGATGCTTTCGCCGGTGCCCGGGTTGCCGACCAGATAGCCCTGACCATTTTTTAAATCAAACACAAACTGTGGTCACAATCAGATTATGGCAGTTTAAGTTATTCGTGACTTGAGAGCTATAATGAAACGGATATTGTGTGCAAATAGTGCACCTTAAGATTAATTAACGGCCTGGCCCTAGCTTCAATATCTGAAACAACATATTGTTGAAGTATGTATCCACCATTACAAAGCACCTTAAATGAGTCACGGTAGCAATGTACCTTCTGAGATCTTCTGCGCGAGAAATGGAACGATCTTTCCACCGGCTGAGTCTCCTCCGATGTAGAAATGATTTGCGATGTAATCTGGATGCTCAGTGAACCACTGACCTCGAAGATTAATACAAAATTGTAACAAAGCAATCAATCCAATTGTGTCTTCTTTGTTGGACTCAAAAAGTGATTTCAACAATTTTGCAATTATCAAAATTTTGAGGAAAATGCGAACAGAAGGTTAGGATTCTTTTGGTGGAACCAACCTACTAGGGTTCAAGTCCTAAACTTGGCACTGATGCTCAGATTTTCCTAGATTTATTTCAGCCTTTTAGGCGATGTTCGTTCAGTCTTTTCCTCTAGTGGTGTTATGTGAACGTCGACTACATGACACTTCACCATTATTTGGGCCTAGAGGAAGGCGTGTGGAAGTAATAAGTAGATGATGGGTTGCTAGAGTGACAGAAGCTTAAACCCTAGTTTATGCGTTGCTTCGTTAGGGGTTGATATGGATCCATATGTTTAATTTTGTGATTAGGTTTATCTTAATACTTATTTTGTAGTTGTGGATGCTTGCAATAGGGGTTAATCATAATTAATACATGAACTAAAACACGAGGGAGTAGTAAACTAGGACGGGGCTAATCGCGTCAAGTAATCATGTTTTAGCTCATGCCCACCCACAACCAGGAATAATAATTGCCTCTACTAGGCCCAATAAAGGTTGACTTCTGCTGGGCCCATCTACGTCCACACTGTGCATGAGACTGTGACAGCGTACTCCCAATTACAACACTCGGCCATAAGTCGGGCTGGACCGGGCCTAAAAGAGCCCACAGCAGAAAATTCAGGCCACGGCCTGGCCCGACTTGACCTTCGGGCCTAGATTTCAGGCCCAAGCCTGGCCCGTCAGTGGAAAAGACCATCGGGCCTTCGACCAGGCCTCTTCCTTAAGCGCACATATGCAAAGCCCAGGTCCGGCCCGCCCTAGCCTTTGAGCTCAAAACTTAGGCCCCGGCCCGAGGTCCCGTGGGAAAGACCGGGACGGGTCGAGTCGGGCCGACCAGGGCGGGTATCCATGGCAAGGTATACTCCCAATCCATAGTCTCCCTCTATCGCTTTCATCCCTCCCGGTCCCTCTTGAGCTCTCTTTTTATGCGTACACTTGTGAAGTTGTGATACTTGCATGCATCAGTCATGTAACATGACTGATGCATGCAAGTATCACAACTTCACAATTCATATAGTTTGTTGTTAAGTTTAAAAATTGCTTGATCACCAAATTACAAATACTTAATGATTCAGATTAAGAAATGTTTAGCTGTCAGATAATAAAAGCTTTGTTGTACAGGTTACAAGTACTTTGTTGTTGGATTTTAGAATGCTGAACTCCCAGATTATAAAGTGTTTACTTACTGGGTTTAAACTTATTTTGTTGCTAGAATACGAAGTGCTTACTGCTTACTTGTCAGATTATAAAAGCTCAGTTGTCAGATTTTTAATATTTGTTTTTGGAGTGATTTAAACATGATTAGTTGTCAGATTTTAAACTTTCTTAACTGCTACTACCTCTGTGCCAAAATATAAGACATTTTTGTAGGCTAAACTAACCTACAAAAACGTCTTGTATTTTGATACAGAGGGAGTAGATTATAGTAAGTGTTTACCTACCGGGTTTAAACTTACTTGGTCGCCTGTATACGATTATAAGTGCCTACCGGGTTTGAACTTACTTTGTCGCCTGTACGTACCTTGATGAGGAACTTTTTGAGCTGCAGCGAAGAAGACACTTCTCCAACATGATAACCTTTGGGATTCCTGGAGAAGGAAAACCCGGCGCCGACCGGCGAGTCGACAAACAGGACGCTGGCGACTTTGGTCCATGAGTAGGGATGGTACCGCAGCCGTGGTATGGTACCATCGTAGGGCTCTTCGATTATTTTTAACGGGCCTGCAAACGCAATTGATTTTATTTACTCAACCAATACAAGGAAAAGGAAACCCAGGTCCCTTCCGTCAGAGATCTGCAAGTGAGTGAGAGACAGAGAAACAAAGAAGTATGACGGACCTATCTCGAACAGCAACGCGCTGAGCACGCTGCAGCGGTCGCCGCCGGTGAGCCAGAGGATGACCGGGTCACGCCGTGGGTCGCCCTCCGACTCGATGAAGTAGTAGAACAGCTCTGAGCCCTTCTCCTTGTCCACGGTCACGTACCTGCCATGGACGAGGATCTTGTAAACAAGTGCAGCGGTGTATCCAAGAACGCACTCCTTCTGTAAAGAAATATAAGACCTTCAATACGTACCCGGTCTCAAGCCGGAACGGAAGGGCTCCATCGAAGCCTGGAAGCCTGGTCACCAGTGTTGGAGCCGCCTCGGCGGCGAGGAAACGGCAGCAGCGTGGCAGAGCAGAGAAGATGCAGAGGAGGAAGATGAGCCGCGGTGCCATGAGGGGCCGAGACACTTGCGCCTCCATGGTACTCAATTTCCCCAAGAAAACTTCGCTCAGCTACTTCCCCTGTTTCCAACTTATTGACCAGCTACCAACTGACTGTGACTCACGGGCTATGTTATATTTTAATTGTCTGGTAGCTGGTCTACATCACGGATCAGATCAAGGGCTCCTTTCATCTCAAAGAATTTTCATCTCAAAGAATTGAGTAGTCCAATGAGCGGCGCTGCCGAACATAGGAAAGATATGTCATGGGAATGGGGCTTCGCCGCGGTTGAAAATAAAAAAATGAGACCAACCCAAAGGCTAACTCTCGTTGACTTTTTTTTATAAGAGAAACTCCGCGAGCACCACACGTCCGAGCCGGGACTCGAACTCGGGTGGGCTGGCAGCAACCGCAGCTGCCCAGCCAACGGGTCAACCGCGGCTAAAAATAGACTAGGTTAGAATAGACTAGCATAGTCCGCTATAATTTAGTTGAATTATGTTTGAAATGTAAAAAATTTCATCCAGTTAATATGAAAATCATCAGGTTTGCATGAAATTTGTTCGGATAGTTGAAACGTGATTTGAAATGTATGTGAATAGCTTTGGATGACCGGCTCCCGCGTCAGCCTTCGTGGACTAGTCCCTTCCCGATTCACGGGTCAGTGTTGAAGATGCCCTAACTACGTAAGTTTATCGCTGCTGAGAAGGGCAGAACATGAGTTTTCACTCCAGACAAGAAACAATGCTCCAACCATCAACATGCAAATGGATTTTCCGCTAATCGCGTCAGCCAGTACTCCATGCCAGGCCGGAGTGGCCAGACATCGGTGTAAAGAGGTCTAGAAACTTTGGGTTCGCTACCGACACATCCATGTGCCTGGGTTCGCCACGTCGCCTCACATCCTCAGACCTGTCTCAAATGTACAAAGAGAGGGTAAAAAGGTGGAATTCACTCTAAAAATCATCACCCGTGTATTTGTATGTACGTTCACGGTCAAGTCGCTGCAATTACGCGTGCATATTTTCATTCATTGACTTCCATTGGCTCATCCTTCTCGTCAGGAATCTTGTCCACGGGAACAATTCCTTCCTCGGTTGCCTAGCTAGGTGGATGAATCGATGTGCATGTTGGAGATTTCCACCATTCGTCCACAGCTCGACAAATACACCTTCGTCGCCGCCTCCAAAGCGATCAGCTGGGAGATGGGCGCCGGATGCGACCTACGGCGACTGACTTCCAGTTCGTCGGATCTTTCTCGCAGATCAATCAACCACGAAGCAATTTGGAAGGCTCGTACCGAGAAAAAAAATGCAGAATGTCCCCCTGGTTGCTCGTCAGACGTCGCATCTCGACCGTTCATATCGGAATTCATTCATCCGGAGAGTGCCAATCATACGGCCGTTCAAAATTGGCGTGGGGATGCTCCGCGCGAGACTGCATGCGATAGTGACGGCAGCCTGAGCTGGACCGCCGCGCGCTGCCCCACCGTGCTGTCACGCGCCGCCGCCACACGCTCACCATCATGCCTCACTCACTGATTTGTAAATCCTAGACTATTAGCTAGGCTTTTTTTAGTGAAAAATAGAAAACTTAAAAAGTTACGGGTAGATGTTTATGAGAACCAAAAAAGAGTGGCTATCTTAAAATTCCGGTAAATTATATACAATTCAACTAACAAATTTCAGAAGAAAAAGAGCACAGTAAGGGTCGCTGTCAGGGTATATATCTACAATGATGCGACATCAACATTTTTCTATACATGCTGACATATAATATTTTTTAAAAACACAGTACAGACGCAAATGGCTTTCCGGATATATCTTGCATATACACTCACGCCATGATCGCATTACACGGATAACCTACCCTATGAAAGCACCTTCGGTAGACCGGCAAGATATCATCTTGAGATTTACGAAGTGATCGTATCGTAGGCTCCTCATAGTCGACGGGAACATCTCCTCCCACTGAACGCGCATGGCCGTAAATCTCGAAATAAATCCAGGAAAATGCGAGGACGATTTTGTTAATTGAATAGAGATAGAGACAAAAAGAGAGAGGAAATTGCTTTTACTAGTTTGAGTGATACATTCACGTGACTGAATGATTGATTGTTTTAGGGAAAGTTTTGGTTGTACCACATGCCGGTGTACCCTCTTTTCGCATCGACCATTTTTGCATCAAAGCTCATGCTAAATAACTTCTTCTTTTATTGTTTCTCCCAAACAAAAGAATATTTGAACTTGGAACTTTGCAGATCAACATCACACAAGTACTGCCATGTGCAGAAAAGTATTTGGATTTTTTGGCGCAACATGAATTTTTAAAAATGCTACAATTCATTCGAAGTTTGAAATTCAACAAATTTATGTTTCGTCAAAAAAATTAGAAACTTTTTGTACAATAAGTGACAATTGTGTATGGTTGATATGCAAAGTGTCGAGGCCAAATGTTCTATAGTTTGGAAGAAACGAAAAAGATAAATTTCTATATATGGATAGCACGAATCTTGACGCTAACCGAATGGTCTAGACACAAGGTACACTGGTATGGGTACAAAATAATCCTCGCTCTTTTAAGCTTATTTTATTCTCCATATGTTACATAATGCCATTTATTGCTCTGCGCATGTGGTATATTGTAAGTTTGTATTATCCTAGGTATGCATGCTTTCATATGAGCATTAATCGGTAGAGGAAATATTAAACAAATTCGATGAAAAAAATGACCTCGTACAAGGAGAGTATAAGAAGAGACATAGTTTCCCGATAATTCATCTTTAAACCCGGGCTCCTTTGCTCGTGGGTAAATGACATTCGAGGAGCTCATGACAAAAACAAAAGAGCTTCGGCCGGTGTGTTTTTTCAAACTTTCTCACATGCCTAATTTTTGGTTTTGCTGAGAGCAACTCAAGTGTCCAAACACCATCAAATTTGGCACGGGCATCACGCATTCGAGCGTCTTGAATGAAAAAAAAATCTGGTTTTTTGATTTTTTTTTTGGGTACTTTTTTATTTTTACTGTTCATTCACAGGAGCAGCTGGACCCTGGAGCCAAATTGCCGCGTCCCATGGTTTCTCCACAATCTTTTTCTTAAGAAATGGGGGAATTGCTTACTGTCTCCATTGACTGATCCACACACATTACCATTGTTTTGTCTAGTTGCTATGCCTGGACAGCCATTGGCGTGCTGGGTCTGGAGGACCATAGACGACCCAAGGTCAAGATCGCAGGCGGCGTGGGAGAATGGATGTCTCTCCAGTCGGCAACTGCGGCATCAAGGAAGAATAGTATGACCGCGTCATCCATATAAGCTAAGCCCATGAAGCGCCTCCAGGACTAACCAACAGCCAATCGGCAATGGGTTTACTCCATTCTTCCTCCTCCCGCTCAGGCGTAGCCTGGGTGCTGCTGCTGCTGTGCTTGTGGACGCTGTCGTTCAGAGCACACGGAGGAGGACCTCGCAAGGTAATTAATACTCCATGTTTCAGTAGTATCCGTACTAGTTTAACTGGTTAGTTAACTGTGGATCTGGCTAAGCTAATTAACCGCCTGCATGTGTGTGTGCGTGCGTCTCTAGCTCTACATAGCCTACCTAGGTCATGTGAAGCATGGACATCCCGACGATGTGGTGGCCTCGCACCATGATCTGCTCACCACTCTTCTCGGAAGGTATGTTAGTGCGATCTCTACGGCCTTAATTTGTCTGCCTTTATAGGGTAAGAAGAACTAATTAAACATTGGTATATTTTAGTGAGGAAGGATCTTCGGCCTCCATGGTGTACAACTACAAGCATGGCTTCTCGGGGTTCGCCGCCATGCTCACCGCAGAGCAAGCAAAACAACTTGCAGGTTGGTGGGCAGTCGTTGTCCAATTGACCTGTCAATTTTGCTTGCATAATTGCATGTGTGGACTGTTGAATAATTATCATGTGATGTGATGTGTGTAGAGTTTCGGGAAGTAATCAGTGTCCAACCGAGTAAAAGGCACACGCCAACCACTACACGGAGCTGGGACTTTCTTGGGCTCAACCACCAGATGACGGGCAGTGATATGCTCCACGGAAGCAACCCTGGGGGAGAGGACGTGATCATCGGGGTGATTGACACCGGTTAGCATTCAAAAATGTTAATCAGCAATGCACTGCACTCATGAGTTTGTGAGCATGCTTCTTTTTTTCCTTTCGAAAACATGTCATGGCATGCCATCATATTAATTAAACAGGGATCTGGCCGGAGTCGAGAAGCTTCAGCGATGTAGGGTACGGGCCGGTGCCATCAAGGTGGAAAGGGAAGTGCCATGTCGGACACGACTGGGGCAGCAAAAACTGCAGCCGTAAGATCATTGGCGCGCGGTTCTATAGCGCAGGAGTTCCTGACCAGTTCCTCAAGACAGACTCGCTCTCGCCCCGGGACCACAACGGTCACGGCACACACTGTGCGTCCACAGCAGCAGGCTCGGTCGTGGAGGCAGCTAGCTTCCATGGCCTTGCTAAGGGGGTAGCGCGGGGAGGTGCGACGCGTGCTCGCATTGCGGTGTACAAGTCCTTCTGGGGCCTTGGCTACGGGGACACGGCGACCGTGCTCGCAGCCATCGACGATGCAATCCATGATGGGGTGGATGTGTTGTCGATGTCCTTCGGTGTGGATGAGAACTCGTTCGGCGTCCTGCACGCAGTCCAGAAGGGGATCACCGTCGTGTACGCGGGGGGCAACGAGGGGCCAAGGCAACAGACAGTCCGGAATGGTGCGCCGTGGGCTATCACCGTCGCGGCAAGCAAGATTGATCGGTCGTTCCCGACGGTGATCACGCTGGGAAACAAACAACAAATAGTGGTACGTTTTTATTCACACGCAACTGAGGGCCTACTTCACTTACGGGTTTTATTTATGCTTTCTAGTATTTGTGGCTCAATAATGAGAAGCGAACAAACTCTGTTTTTCTTGCAGGGACAGTCTCTCTATTACCGAGCGAAGAATTCGTCAAAGAGCAGCAGTGGTTTTAAAGGTCTTGTGGTTCCAGTGAGGTAAGTGAATCCAGATATTTGTTTGTTTTTTAACCTTTTTTGCCTGGTTTTTCTCCATCGCTACCCTAACAAAAACACAATTACAGTTTTTTTTGGACCTCAATAAGTCCCGAACGTTCGGAATTTAAGGATGACATCGCGAACGTATTTCGATGGCAACTTTAGTTGCTGCGAGGTGGCAACTTTAGTCGTTAACACATGGCAACTTTGTTCCGGTTTGATTTTTTGTCAGAAAATTGTCATGTTTGTCAACATCGCCTTAACTAAAGTTACCATGAGAAAGAGTTCGGATTAGCATGCTTAAAAATCAAACGTTCGGGATTTATCTATTCCGTTCTTTTTTTAGCACCATTTTAGTGGGCAATTCTAGATCCGGTAGACTTTTCGCACTCATTATTCTCACCCTGTCGCTATCCTATAAATCAAAACACAGTTTTCTTCTTACAACTCTTTTGTAGTCAACTTAATCTTTTCTTTTCGGAAAAAGTAGAATAAACCCCTTATCTCTGCATTGATTGATGCACACAGCCATAGCAACTCGATCTAAAGAAAACTATATACACTTGACTTTTACCTTCTGCATTTTAGTTGTGACATGGATGTTCTCAATGGCACGGACGTGAAAGGGAAGATCCTGTTCTGCACCATGCAGCCAGGGGATCAAGATGTGTTCCAGCAGGCGTCACAATACGTCCAAGATGGCGAGGGGTCTGGTGTTATCTTTGCCCAGTATACGACGGACCTAAGCTTCACAGCACTAGATGTCTGCCAGGGCATAGCCTGCGTTCTCGTGGACCTTGACATCGGAAAGAAGATCGCCAGCTACATGGACGACGCAAGGTATGCACACCAAGTTTCATTTTTGTGCAATGAGAGTTTGAGTTCGGTCAAGGTGGCATGCAGGCGCCCTTCTGATCGTCGGAGAGAACTTTCTTGTTTTATTTTCTGAGCAGCTCTCCCATGGCCAAGATCGAACCGGCGCGCACCGTCACCGGGAAAGAGACACTGGCACCAAAAGTGGCGATGTTCTCCTCCAGAGGCCCGTCGCCTGATTACCCCGCCATTATCAAGGTACGTGCCAGCCGCTAAGCTGAAATGTACTGTACTTAACATGCTCCGTGGCAACACAGGTCGTCTCAGTGCCTTGATACATCTTTTAACAGCCTGACATAGCGGCACCTGGAGTCAACATCTTGGCGGCAAAGGAAAATTCATATGCAATTTTGTCCGGGACGTCGATGGCAGCCCCACATGTAGCAGGCGTTGTTGCCCTGCTGAAAGCTCTTCACCCAGACTGGTCATCTGCGGCAATCAAATCAGCCATCGTCACTACTGGTAATTATTTAGGCACGCAGTTAGCACATGCCCACGAATAACTCCGTACGTGTGGAGGTATACGCCAACCATAATTTCATCTGTTTTTGTTGATTTTGCAGGGTGGTGAAGCCCATATAACCGACGAGCACGGCATGCCGATACTCGCGGAAGGGCTGCCTCGGAAGATTGCCGACCCGTTCGACTATGGAGGCGGCAACATCAACCCTCGTGGGGCGGCTGATCCGGGCCTGGTTTATGACATTGATCCTCAAGATTACGATAAATACTTCCGCTGCACCATCGTCAAGAGGGCCTCCGTGCACTGCAATACAACGGGAATGCTACCAGCGTACCACCTGAACTTGCCGTCCATCTCGGTTCCCAACCTAAGGAGTCCGGTCACCATGTCAAGGACAGTGACAAACGTTGGGGATGTCGACTCCGTGTACCATGTAGAAATCCAGAGCCCTGTGGGAGTAAGGATGGAGGTTGATCCGCCTGTACTAGAGTTTGATGCGAAGAACAAGGTTCACACGTTTCAAGTGAAACTATCCCCTGTGTGGAAGCTACAAGGGGATTACACTTTTGGCAGCCTTACATGGGGTAACGATCAGAAGGTGGTGAGGATTCCAGTTGCGGCCCGGATTACAATTCAGGATTTCTATGCGGATGTTGCATAGTTAATTGGGAGAAACATGCAAACTATTAGATAATATTACATGATTGCATGATTATGCACTTTCACATGCACATGCTTATTATTATGTGTCACCGTGTTGATGAGAGATGCTACTAGTGAACTTATGAACCCGACTCAACTTCCTCGACAAGAAAACCTCTAAATTCTCATTTACTTGCTTTTATTTCCGGTTATGCAAAAATTCAAGACCGCTTCATATACCATCATCTACTCATTATTTATTGCAACTAGCAGAGCTAGTATTATTAACAATCACACAAGAACTGCTAACACAAGTAGGCTCTTGATTTTAGTTTAGTGAGGAAGGGAGACTAGGTGATACCTCTACCTCTACGAATTAATGACCTTGATTCTTCACTCGAGGGAGAACTTGCTGCTTCTGCAAAATGACTTACGCATGAGGGTTCAACAACTAGCTGGTCATTATAGGGATTGGAGCAAGTAATAGGCGGTCGCGTAGTGCACGAGCAAAAAACAATAGGAAAGCCATTTCAGCCGACCAACGGGTGGTGGTGGGAGGGAAGGGAGATGATGGTTTCAACAAGCAATGAATGCTATTACAACGCAACTGCTATTCACGACGCGATGGGGCCCACCACCAACACACAGAAGGCCCACACAACAAATGTCACACGTGAGCAGGGACAAACCCATGGCCCACCAACAACAACATAGACATGATATTGTAGCTATTAAGAAATAGTATAATGGATTGAGCTACGACTCCTCAGAGCGTTCCAGGCCGTCTGGGCATTGTCTGATATCTCTTGGGCTGCTGCTCCGTAGACTTACCTAGGCCCATTGTAGTTAATTGGGCTAGAAGTGCACATCGGGCCAGACCTGGGCTTCTGGTAGGCACTGACCGATCTCCGTTGTGAGCCTTCCGCTCTTCTCTCATGGTGAAGAAGCAGCAACAACGCTGGCAGTGGCTACAGCTACACCACATTCCAGTGCAAAAGCTTACCTTGATGGTAGAGGCGTTTTACTACCCTTCTTTCTTCTACTAATGGAGCTTAACTCATTTGTCCTCCCTTTATCGGTTAGATTGTATGAGGTGATAGTTGGTCACAACGGGCGTGAGGGACCGAGGGTCGACTTGGAACTAACTCACGTGCACAAGGAACGAATTGATGGCCATGACCTTGCATCTATTTCTGGTTGGGTTCACCACTGCAACTATGCAAAGACGGTGCGGGTGTCAAGTTCGTAAGGATCCCAGCTCCTTCTCCATGAAACTTTATTGTAATCGAACTGCCACTGAGCCACGTCCCCAAGCCAGTTTGCATTTTCATCCATGCTACGTTACTTAAGCCTCCCCGTCGCGCCATGTGCCTTCTCACCAATCCCTCCAATCCTGCAATAGGTCTGCCTGCGAGATAGTTCCCGCATTATTAGCCCAGTGAATTGCTCCCAAGGTACTACACCAAGTTCAATGAATTGCTCCCAAGGCACCACACAAAATAGTCATCTGATGATGCTTTATATTCAGGACACAATCATTTCAAACACTCATACTTAGTAGATTATTGGTACAATATTAATTCGGATAGATATTTCTATAATTTTCTATTAAAATGGATGAGCATGGAAACACTCGCCTCCATGTTATGGTATACTATAGAAAGGTCCACCCACGGCCTCACGCCCTTTCCATGTGTCACCCGATGAGTGGAGCTGGTTGGGCTAGGACCTAGGAAAGGGAAATAAACCTACACTCTAATATTGTACTTGTTCATATCAAAATAGTATAAAATATCTTGTATTATGCAACGAAGGAGATAAATATAAGATAAAAAGTAGATACTTAACAAGTTCACACGCCCTAAAATAATGCCCTACTGCCTAGGGTGACGGCTGAGTCTTGAACCCAAGACCTTGTTTCTCATACCGTATGGAATTGAATTGCGTGCACCAACATGTTGTCCGATCAAGATCTGAACCGACGAAAAAAGAGATGGGCAATATATTTCAATGCTCCGGCCATCTTTCTCCCTTCATTCCGATAAATAAGGCGTATTTCATTTCGTTGAAACAAGACTTTGACCAACAATTACTCTTTAAATATTTAATTTATGTGATACAAAATCAGTATCATAACAAAGTACTTATAAATACGAAACTAGTGGCACAAATTTCAAGTCATATAACCTTGTACTTGTGGAGTAATTATTGCTCAAAAGCAAGTCTTAACGAAACAAAATACGCCTTACTTTTCGGAATGAAAATACAGTAGGAGTAGTACTTTCAAGTGTGTATACACTACGTGTGGTAAGTGTACGTACCCATCGTAGAAATGACGACTACTGTGAGTATGACAATAACGAAACGGGGAATAATTGAATATCACGTACGTACTGTGCCGACCTGTAAGTTCTTGCGCTGGCAATGATGCATGCTAGGGCGAGTTGCGTCGGCGGCAAGGGATTGCAGCCCGGTGGCGTGGCTGCAGCCGGCGGTTGGAGGCACCGCACGGAGGTCGAGTCTGCTACGCCACGAAAGCATCATGTGCCCGGAGGATAGCGTGATCATGGAAAGGTACAAGCACGTAGCCACGCTCACTCACAGGGCCACACCCACTCACCACCCATGTATACCAATAATTAATATTCGATCACCATGCACACATGGTTTTTTAGTTGATCTAATTATGGAGAATCATATACACCATCACTAACTAAAACCGTTCGATGGACCATCACCATGCACCCTGGCCCTCCACCTTTTGGTCCCGAATATATATCCCTGACACGATAGATTGCTCAAGAATCTACGTATTTGCCAAATGTGTTTGCTATTTGTATCGTGACCGGAAAAAAATCACCGCATTGACTCCTGAAGAAGGCGGCGCGAAGCAGCTGGCCACGATATCTTTGACGAGGCCGAGCTAGGACCGTGGCACCAACGGGATGAAGCTCGTGTGGCAGAGGGTTGACGGGTACAAGGACCACTACGTGCTTCCAGGAACCTGCAAAGGCTTCCGTTCAGAACAAAAGTTGCAAAGCCTGCAATGCACGCGGAGTTGCGACCTGTCTACATAAACACACCACTAGCGCCCAGCCAACAATGCAGGCCGTCGCTAGGCGCTAGCTATCTTCCAAAGACCAACCAGCACGTCAACAAGTGAAGTGCGGTGAGCTGAGCGGGGACGCGGACACACGACCGAGGAGCCAAGAATGGCGCCGCACCATCTTGCCCTCCTCCTGCTCGCCGTGCTGCTCCCGGCGGCGGCCATCGGCGCCGACCCGGACGCCGTGCAGGACTTCTGCGTGCCGGACCCCGGGCGCGGCCGGCCCGTGGAGCTCAACCTCATCCGCTCCTACCCGTGCAGGAGCCCCGCCAACCTCACCGCGGGCGACTTCGCCTTCTCCGGCGTGCGCGCGGCGGGCAACTTCTCGGCGGACACGGGGTTCGCGGGGGTGTCCGTCACGCCGGCGCAGTTCCCGGGCCTGCACACCCTCGGCATGTCCTTCGCGCGCGCCGACCTCTCGGCGGCCGGCGGCGTCAACCCGCCGCACTACCACCCGCGCGCCACCGAGACGGCGCTGGTCCTCGCGGGCCGCGTCTACGCCGGCTTCGTCGACACCGCCGGCCGCCTCTTCACCAAGGTGCTCGTGGAGGGGGAGGTCATGGTGTTCCCCCGCGGCATGGTGCACTTCCAGCTCAACGTCGGCGACCAACCCGCCACCGTCTACGGCACCTTCAACAGCGAGAACCCCGGGATCGTGCGCATCCCGGCCACCGTGTTCGGGTCAGGGATCAGGGACGCCGTCCTCGAGAGGGCCTTCGGGCTCTCCCCCGAGGAGCTCCGCCGGATCGAGAAGAGGTTCGGCGTGCCCAAGAAGGCCGAGCTGGAGGACTAGTTAATTCGTTCACTATACTTCGTTCGTTCTGGTCGGCCATGGCCGCATGTGCATGATTAGCTGACAGGTAGACTTGGGAGTATGGACAATACTTATTTCTTTTCCATTTGATTAATATAATATACTTGTGGATTTATAGTGGTGGTTGGTAGGGCTCATCCGTGTAATGATATGAAAATTGTAAGGTATACAAATGATCGCGAGTATATGATACCAAACAAATTAATGTTCATGTCACTCTAGCTAACATTCACTTCAGCCATGTCTTCTCTTCCTTTGAGATGAGATGATGGCAGGGTTCAACGGGGCACAGCCACAATAGAATCTGGGCTTGTTATAAAAAAAAATGGATCTGGGCCATCGGATTGAACATGCACGGTACAGATTGTAGTGGAGGGATCCCAAGCCACTTATAGTACTTTTTATGAAAAGCCCCCCTACAACCAGTTAGATATAAAACAGGAGTTTTGCAGTAACCACCTCAAGTTTCTCATATCAAATCATTCTGTCTGTCCGTAGTAAAAAACAACTATTTTCAAATCTTCACTTCATTGATGCCTCCTCCCTTGGTTTTATAATATCTATTGCATGAAATCTGTAGTATATTTGATTTCGCTAGCAGCTTCTGCTACATCACATATCATGCAAGAAATCCAAACATGGGTAAGACTAAGTATGAATAACTAAACTAATCACTGCTAAAGAAGCATTGCCATTAAAAAACTGCATCAACTTTGCTAGCTTGGGTCCAGTCTTTGCCTCCAGTTCTAGTGTTTTTTGCTCATCAAGCTTCTTGTGCTGGGAGATCAAACATAACAAATATGATTCAGTTAGCATAGGTCCATGTAAGTGTCATAGATTCGACACTTACTACGAAGTATACATGCTCACAAACTGAAGTAGAGGAGTATACAGGGTTTTTTTAATCAGAAGCATAGCCGCTAGCTGACGCATGCAAGAACGACGACCAGGTTAATTCAAGAAACCCAAGACTGTAAGTGAGTATGGAACGAGAGCATGCAAAATGAGTACTTCGAAGTCATGCATTGTTGATCAAGGCATTGACATAGCCGACCCGCCGTTGCTGTGCATCGCTGATCAAGGAATCGATCCCCGCCGACCAGCTGGCAGCCACGTCAAGCTCGACGGCCACCTCCTGGCAGCCTGAGGGGCATCTCGTCATCTCGTCACAGAAGGAGCGGAGACAATCAGTTTGGCGCGCGGTCGCGACCACCCAGCAGTCTGCGTGTGCAAGGTCGAGGGCTCAAGGCAGAACTAAAAGATGCTAGAGGAGGCACACATCACAGCACCACCCGACCCTGCAGCCACAGCCACTGCAACTTGTTTGAGGGAGAAGAGATTGAACACGCTTGCATTCACAGGGTTCGGCAGAACTTATACAGGAGAGGCGAGCGCACGATCACCATCGTGGGCAAGGCCATGACCGGAGTGGGGGACGTGCGTGTTACAGGGAAAACCACACGCACGCATACTACACTCGTACACTACACTACTCATTACAGTATACACATCTCATTATAGTATACATATCAGTATTCTAACACCCCCTGCAGTCTTGGCGTCGTGGTTGGAGACGCAAAGGCTGGAGCGGAAGTCGTTGAAGACAGAGCTAGGCAGCCCCTTGGTCATCACATCGGCGAGTTGCTGCGAGGTCGGGACGTGCATGACGCGAAAATCACCAAGGGCCACGCGTTCACGGACGAAGAGGATGTCTCAGCTCGATGTGCTTGGTGCGTCAGCGATGAACGGGATTGCTGGAGAGGTAGACGGCGGAAACATTCTCACAGTAGACGACAGTCGCTGCGCGCACCGTGCATCGCAGTTCACCGAGGAGCTGTCGGAGCCAGATGCACTCGGCAACGGCGTTGTCGACACCGCGGTATTCCGCTTCGGCACTGGAGCGGGAGACAATAGCTTGCCTCTTGGACGACCAGGAAACGAGTGCGTCTCCGAGGAAGACGCAGAATCCAGAGGTGGGTCGCCTGGTGTCGGGGCAGCCGGCCTAGTCGGCGTCAGTGTAGGCGCG
The DNA here is from genome assembly GCA_021605205.1 of Aegilops longissima. Lineage (NCBI taxonomy): Eukaryota > Viridiplantae > Streptophyta > Magnoliopsida > Poales > Poaceae > Aegilops > Aegilops longissima. The sequence goes on along the minus strand of JAHIAM010006437.1, from coordinate 49,172 downwards.
TAGTTCCAGCGATGCTGATGCTCGAAGATGAAGTCCAAGCGAGATCGTCCCGCGCACGTAGAGCAGCACGCGTTTGAGCAACGCATTGTGGCACTCGCGCGGGTCATGCATGTGGAGACAGATCTGTTGAATAGCGTAGGACAGCTCCGGCCTGGTGAGAGTCAGGTACTGCAAGGCACCGACCAGGCTGTGGTACTGGGAGGGATCGTCGAAACGAGGCCCATCGGCGGCCGGCAGCTTGCCCTTTTTGTCCACCGGAGTAGGAGAGGGCTTGCAGTTGTCCATGCCAGCACGCTCCAGGACGTCCTCCGTATACTGGGACTGGGAGAGGAAGAAGCCAGAGCGCGTCCTCGTGATGTGGATGAGGAGGAAGTAGTGCAAGGCACCGAGATCCTTCATGGCGAACTCCCTAGTGAGGTGCGCGACCACATGTCGGAGAAGCGCATGGAGGAGGCGGTGAGCACGATATCATCAACGTAGAGTAGCAGGTAGGCGGCGCTGGAGCCGCGCGCGCGAAGATGAACAAAGAGCTGTCTGAGCGTGTCGCCGTGAACCCGATGGTGGCGAGGAAGCTAGCGAACCGAAGAAATCCATGCCCGCGGGGCCTGCTTCAGTCCATACACAGACTTGGACAGGCGGCAGACATGATCAGGCTTGTGTTGGGGTAGCACAAGCACCCAAACACCCTGAGGAGGGAGTAGTCGGGAGCAGTGCCGAGCAGCAGCTCATGCGGTGACCGCAGGGATGTGCCTGAGCACGGTTTGTAGTTGAGGAGCAGAGTGGTCGTGGCGAGAGCTTCAGCCCAAAAGTGAGTGGGCATCGATGCGTGGAAGAGCAGCGAGCGAACGCTGTCATTCAGAGTGCGCAGGACGCGCTCCGCCTTGCCATTCTGCTGACTCGTGTAGGGGCACGAGAGGCGAAAAACCGTGCCATGTCGCATGAGTAGAGAGCAAAGCGGAAGGTTGTCGAACTCACGGCCATTATCAGTTTGCATAGCGAGAATAGGGCGCTCAAATTGTGTCTGGACATAGGCATAAAACGCGGAGAGAATGGCGAGAACTTCAGATTTGTTGCGAACGGGAAAGGTTCAGACATAGTGAGTACAACTATCAAGGACAACAAGATAATACTGAAAACCTGAGACACTACTGACAGGCGATGTCCAAAGATCTAGATGAAGAATCTGAAAAGGAAAATAACTACGATTGTGTGAGTCAGAGAACGGCATGCGTGCGTGTTTGCCAAGACGGCACGCACGATAACTATGACTTGATGACGGACGACAGGTGAACTGGGTGTGATGGAGTGCTTGTCGAAGCGCTTCTTCTCCAGAATGCCCGAGCCGTTGGTGCCACAGCCCCATGGTTGCGACGCTGGCGAAGGGAGGAGCAGAGACGGTGGGCGAGCCAGGAGTCACACGGTAGAGGTCACCAGTGGTGTCACATCACGGAATCGCCTAGCGGGTGCGGATGTCCTTGACAGAAAAGCCAAATTCATCAAACTCAACGGTAACAGGGTTCTCGCGAGTGAGTGTTCGAACAGATAGTAAGTTCTTAAGGATGGATGTTGACAGAAGGACATTACGGAGGAGGAGAGGACTGGTGGTGGTGATGAGAGATCCGTAGCCGGTGTGGGTGACTGGGAGACGGTCACCACTGCCAACTATGATCTGGAGAGAATTGGAAGGGCGAAGGGAGTGAAGATTACCCGCGTCTGAGGTCATGTGTGCTGTCGCGCGGCTATCCATGTACCAGTCCGATGTGCTTCCAGGTGGTGGAGAGGTCGTGGAGGAAGCGTGGAGAGCAGTCTGCAACGCCCCCATGTTCCAGGGCTGCGTCGGTGAAGGCTGCGGCTGGGGTCCGGCGCTGGAGCTCGCGCCGGGGTCGCCGTAGGAGTAGTCGGGTGCAGCGTAGGGGAAGTAGCCGTATGGCGAGGGCGTCGGGGGCGCGAGCCCGGCGAGGTACGCCTGATGGTGTGGGATACCAGGGCGAGGGCCGAGGACGCCAGCACCAGGAGCACGCCATGGCATGGGCCACACCTGGACCATGCCCGTCCAGGAGTTGGCGTCGGGTGCAGCACCGGGAAGGGCCGCCGGAGGCGCTTGTGTGGAGGAGGAGGAGGCCCCCCCGAGCCACGACCGCGGAGACGGCCACGGCCGCGCCCGCGCCTAGAGTTTTCTGGTGGAAAGGGTGTGGGTGCCGGAGCAGGTGGGCGAGGCGCAGGCGTTTGAGCCGGCACACGCGCAGCAAGGATGGCGTGCGCAGACTGCTGGCGTGTGGACTGCTCCGCACGGTGCTCCTCCAGGAGAAGGAAGGAGCGGGCCTGCAGGAAAGTTGGCAGCGGCACACAAGAGGTGAGATGGGGAATGGCATGGTGGTACCGTGTACTGAGCCCGCGCACCATGTTGAAGAGCTGCTGAGTGTCGGTGATCTTCTGCCCGAGGTCGCGGAGCTGGTCGGTGAAGGACTTGAGACGGGCGCAGTACTGCATGATTGTGAGATCACCTTGGACGACGGCGTGGTATTCGGCGTCGAGGTAGACCGCGCGCGAGAGCTGGTTGTCGTGGAAGATGCTCTCGATCGCGTCCAGAGAGTGGTCGCCGTGTCGTCCGGCTGCATCACAGCATCGACGAGCTCCGGCGAGATGGTGGCGTACAGCCAGTGGACGATACAGATCGATCATGACCCACTCCAGATCATGGTTCCGGCGAAGACGAGCGGCCTCGGCGAGGATGTGCTCGTGCACGCCAAACATCCCGACGACGGTGTTGAAGAACCGGCGCCACTGGGTGTAGTTGCCACCGTGCAGGTCCAAGGTGACGGGAACATGATGATGAATGTCGATCGTCTGAAGAACCGACGAGGGGAACGCGCGGAGAGCAAGCGGCACCGGGGCGACGGTCGTAGCAGCGGCAACCGCCGCAGCGTCCGGGAGGATAGCATCGCGCAGAACGCCGTCGCCAGGGGCGTCGCGAGAAGCGCGCAGGATGTCGTCGCCGTCGTGGGAAGACCGAGGGGACGAGATGGGATTGGTGTCCATGGCAGCGGAAGAGGGGGCGGGATCGGGTGCGAAGGGATTGCATTGGTCCTCAGCATCTGATACCATGTTTGAGGGAGAAGAGATTGAACACACTTGCATTCACAGGGTTCGGCAGAACTTATACAGGAGAGGCGAGCGCACGATCACCATCGTGGGCAAGGCCATGACCGGAGTGGGGGACGTGCGTGTTACAGGGAAAACCACACGCACCTATACTACACTCGTACACTACACAACTCATTACAGTATACACATCTCATTACAGTATACACATCAGTATTCTAACACAATTCTCTCTCTCCATAACCAATCTTTTCTCTTTGCTGGGCCAGAATGTTTAGCAGTAAAAATTATTTAGTACAAAATACATGCTATGCACTTATGAGATCTCATTTTCTATGCACTTATGAGATCTTATTTTCTATCATAACAAACTTAAATACAATTACTATTCAGTATTTACCACATGTAATGCCTATCTAGCGAGTATTACAGGTTGTGACCATCGATAGGACACAACAGGGACCTTATAGTTTTAACCATGGACATGGAAATCTCTCGGTTGTTTACTTTACCTCCTACTTGTTCGGCACCTATGGCTTGTAATAGTACATGAGACATGATAAGGGTGTATACTGTCCTATCAAACATGACTGAATCATGGACTTTAACATTGGAAAAAGTAAGAAATTGTATTGCATAATATTCGAAAGTGCGTGTACCTCTTGAGAGAATGGTTGCTTCTTTTTAGGTGTACTGTAATCATCAATGAGAAGCATTGGGGAATTAATCTCTGCAAACTATTGACCGATTCCACTACTTTAAACCATTTTTTTGCAAAAAACATCACACAAGGGATTAACAGAATGTTAGGTACATCAGCGTATTCTTTACTTCCTTACACCGATGTTATGTCCTGATAGTGCTGGTCCTCGTGCGCTAATGCCAACATTTTTACTTGGCAGTGCTCTCAAGGTGCCTCAGATTGCAATTAAAATGGATTTATATCATCGGCTTTAATCTTTGATAGCTAGTTCATTTATCACGGCTATTGTTGGAACTTGGAATACTATTCTTGCTCGTTGGCTTGCTTAATGCCATCAATCATGTTGCTGTGGTTGCACATCTAAAGGAGCTTGGAACGAGTAAAAAGCTTCATGGTTGTTTCATGGTACCACCCTTTGGAACAATGCTAGTGATGTTGTTTTACTCGTAGTCTGAGGCAGCTTCTATATATGCATAAAACAAAGTAGTACCTACCTGATCCACATGTCCAAGATTTGAAGAGAGCTTCATAGTTTTCATCTTGTCAGAGTGCAGCAGCTCCAACCCTCACTCGAGATCAAATAACAATAGGCACAGCTATTCAGCTCCATTTATAGTTCACAATCTACATGATCCATTATTAAATGATAACTCATTCAATATGTTCATTTTTGTACTCTTCAAAAACTATAGAGTTTTCTTTTTCTACTCCAGTATTATTGACGAGATGCTGACATAGGAAATTCGTTCATTTCAGCAGCACTACAATCAATAACTAACTAACACGTTTATACTTCTAACATTCTCCCTCAGTCATAGCGGGAGTGAAACGGACGATTGCGGCTGAATTTGAAGTCTTGCGCTTCTGTCGTATTTCTCTGCTGCGCCATCATCAACTGTGTCTCTGATGGGTCGACACCTAGGGTGGTGTCTGCGTCCCCTTCTGGTGCCTTCCTGCCTTCTCTATTCCCTCCCGCAGTCACAGCGAGAGTGGTGTGGACGTTAGTGACGACATGGACGCTGTTGACTAGAGTTGCTGCCGATGAGTTGTTGTAGACGTAGCCATTAATGTCAATGTTGAGATAGCCCATCATGATGTAGCCGTGGTCACGGTCGTGGTCGATGGTACGGTCGTCGTGGATGATGAAGTCGCACAAAGCCGGAGGCACAAAAAAATGCGCTATGACGGAGCTGCTGACATGGACGATGCACATTGCGGATGTCAGAGGGTGCCGTCGGCGATGAGTCCGCTGGTTTTGCCAAGACTGGAGGAAGCCCATCGAGCACACATCAGTTTTTCCAGAACCGTGTGGCCGTGTAGGGGTTGTCACTTTAGTGACGCCGTGTCGATGCAGTCGTGTTGTCGTGGATGACGCAGTCATTGCCGTCGTCGTTGTCGCGTCTTGCAGAAAAATCTGTCAGAGGATGCAAGTTGTCCATCTTGTGAACAAGGCGACGGTGGTGTGTCAACGATGATGTTGGTGAAGATCACGTTGATGAAGACCTTAGCGATGAAGTGTCGGTGTTGCAGCAGCGTGGCGACGATGATGCGTCGCTTGGAGGCATCCCTCGTGGTGACGGGTGTCAAGCCGTGTCGTGCCGTAGAAGTCGATGAAGAATTGCACGCTTTCCACATTGGCCTGGCGTGTGGATGGTGCATGTCGTGGCTGCTTCTTGTAGATGTGCTCCACGAAGATTTTTCTTTTCTTGGGCCTGATGTAGTCGTACAGCTGGTGTTGATGTTTGGCTTGGCGCAGAGTAGATCGTCGCAGGTTGTTGTCGCCGGTGCAGGTTGGCTGGGCTCGGTGCAGCCGCACGCATCGTGGAGCCCATCGGAGATCAGTCGTAGCCTCGGGGTGATGACATGGGGTCATACAGTGTGTCGTCGGGGCTGCATCCGAACCAGGACGGGGCCGCGCGTCGAGCGGAGACGATGATGAGGAGACGTGCGGCTCTCGCAGGTCGACGAAGACTTGATGGGCTCGATGTAGATCATCTGGTGCTGATGCCGACCGATGCATATACGCTCACGCACGTGGCGCTAGCTATACGTGAATGTCATGAGCTCATACATGTGCATGAGGCCTAACCTTGCATGGATCCTAAAGAGTAAAATGCACCGGCGGTCATTGAACTTATGCCCATAGCTCACTTTGGTCACTATACATAAGAATACGATTAATACGGTCATTATACATGGCTTCTGATTATTATACGGTCACTGTCTCACCGTATAGATTAGTATTTTGCCGAGTTGACCGGTCAAATAGTACAAGTGGCACCTCGTCAGCTCATTTTCTCGCTTTGTCTATGCAGGTCTCACTTGTCAGTGGGTGAAACAAATAACTAAGAGGGTGTTTGTTTCCAGGGACTTATTGGTTTAGGGACTTAAAAAAGTTCCTATAAGTCCCACCTAAACCAAACACAAGGGACTTATTGGGACTTATTGTGATGATTTGGGACTTATCAAATAAGACTCTCAAGGAGAAGCTTATTGGGACTTATTCGCTCAGCTCGTTCCCCGACGCCTCGCCGCCCGCCTCGGTTCGCCGCCCGCCTCTCGCCCGTCGCCGTCCCATCGCCGCCCGCCACTCGCCCGTCGCCGCCCGTCGCCGCCCGCCTCTCGCCCGTCGTCGCCCGTCACGCCCGCCTCGGTTCGCCGCCCGTCGCCGCCTCGCCTCGGTTCGTTGCAGCGGTGCCTCCAATCGCCGGACAGGCCTCTCCGAGCCTCACAGCAGCGGTGTGACATGGACTTATAAGTCCCTGTAAACAAACAGGTAGGGACTCTGGACTTATAAATCCCTGTAAACAAACAGGTAGGGACTTATGACTTATAAGTTGGGACTTAAAAAAGTCCTAGGACTTATGAAACAAACAGGGTCTAAAGAAACTAAAATTCTGCGCATGCAGGCTCTAGCTGCCGCGGCTACGCCTTTGCCAGTTGAGCGCACATATTTTTGTGTCAAACAAATAGATTGACGCTTTATTATATATGCATTTCATATGACGCACACAATACGGACGCACACAACGCACGCCGAGCACACGCGCACGCATGGACGGCGAGTACGTTTTGATGGACGTACGCGATACGTACGGACGGCCAGGCCTTTCGGTAGCGACGCATCCATGTAGCCACTCTCCACGAGAAGCACATATAGTCAGTGATGCATGTACGTTCTCTCGATCGACGGGCTGCGGGTTAGATCGCACCTCGTCTAAGAGGGCAAGGGTAAACCTAAGGTTCGACCCTACTTTTGTGTATACTGAGTGTAGACAGGGGCGCCTTAGGCGAGATGCCCAGCGCTGAACGTGCAGGTCGTGTTCCTGGCTCCACGACAGCAACATGACCTCCACTCCCGGCTCCCTCGTGCTTCAAGCAGCTGTCACGCAACACAAGCTGCAGAGCGAGCGCCGGCGCAATGAGCGCTCACTCTAGAGGTCACGGACGGCCGGCGTGGTGGTGGTTGTGGCTGTGGTGCTGCGGACGACGGCGAGACAGACGTGTAGCTGGAGCAGAGGCATGAGTTGAAGCCTTGCAGGGCGGGCGTCAGATGTGGCGAGCTGACACGGACGTGCAGCCGGCGCGCGTGCATGCGCTTGGCTGGCGGCGGCTACAACCGCAGGAAACGGTTCGACCCTAGGGTCGAAAGGTTCTGTCCCTGGCGCGTGTGTGGTGCGTGTTATGCGTGCTCTGTGCTGATGTGTACGTGCATGCTCTGTGCCTGCGTCGTATATGTAATAAGCGGTCTCTCTACATATATTTAAAAGATTTATTCAAAAACATATATTTGAAAGAAAATTATATAAGCTCAGTTGGCTAGTGTGCATAGGTTGCACCGGGAGGTCCCATGCGCATAATTTTAGTTTTTTGTCATCCGCTGACAGTTGAGACCCACTTAGCCAGAGATAGAGCTGAGGAGGCACCGCTGTTTGACTGGTCAACTGGATCAAATACGAAACTATACGGTGAGAGAATGACCATATAATCATCAAAAACCATGTATAGTGACCGTATCGACCGTATTCTTATGTACAGTGATCAAAGTGAGCTATCGGCACAAGTTCAATGACCGCCAATGCATTTTACTCGATCCTAAAGGTGACTGCTCGCGGTGTTGCGCCTTGGTCATGTGGATATAGATCGGATCAAGTTTGTACACCCTCCCGGAGTCACGGTGTTGATGCGCCCGTAAGTGCGGCGGCCGCCACACGCGGCGAAAGTCATTGGAGTTCTGCGCTGATGCGTCCCGGCCAGCTGGACTAGAGTAGATATGCGATGTAGGAACTGTCGGAGCCGTGGGAGGTCGTTGATGCATGACCGCCGTTTGGAGCACTGATTCCTGCTGACATTTTCTTCACGAGAATTGATGGGACATCGTTTTTATTGATGGCTAAGAAAAATCAATCTAGATTCAAAATTTGTAGCTATATAAACTAATCTAAAGAACCGAGCTAATCTTTGATCGATCGGGTGCCGCGCCCCTGGGGAGAGGAGATTGATCTCCCCGGAGGCGGTGCGTTGTGGAAGTGGTGTATGTGACCTAGAATCGGCGTCGTGAGACTAACCGATCTGATACCATGTAAAAAAGTATAGGATGGCTGAACATTTGTGTTGATCTGTGTTGTTTATATTGTATTGATCTGACCTCATATGGGATATATATATATATATATATATATATATATATATATATATTAGGGATTGACTATTCGTCACCCTGGGTGAGGAATAGTTATTCTTCACCCCCATCTATTCTACGATCAACGCACCGTAATTTTACGTTCCGTAAGTTTTGTCTTATTTCTGACGTAAAAAGAGACCGTAAGAAAATATATAATCGTTGTAAAAAATATTTTCTGTTATGTAAAATTACAAACGTAAAAAATAGTGCAAAATACACATAAACTGCAAATTTTTCTTGTCTTATGATCTATATTTTTATTTTCTTATGCCAAATTTTACATAGTGAATCAATAGACATGTAACTATTTGAATTCCAAACGTAATTTAATTATGAAATGATCGTAAGATTACCTCGGTGAAGAATAACTTATTCTGCACACTGGGTGATGAATTGTAACACTATATATATATATATATATATATATATATATATATATATATATATATATATATATATATATATATATATATATATATACTATTCATAAATAAATTACATTTGAAACACAAATAGTTACATTCATATTGATTTACTGCATAAAATTTGGCATAACAAAAAATATAGGTCAAAATTGTATTTTATGTACATTTTACACTATATTTTTACATTTGTAATTTTACATAACATAAAAAAATTTATTTACGATTATAGGTTTTCTTACGTTCTCTTTTATGTCTAAAATATGACAAAATTTACGTAGTGAATGAATAGGAATGTCTTATGACCTATATTTTAAATAGGTATGTCTTATGTCTTATGAATAGGAATGAATATGAATAGGAATGTCTTATGTCTAAACTGCAAATTTTCTTGTCTTATGACCTATATTTTTATTTTCTTATGTTAAATATTACGTAGTGAATGAATAGGAATATATATAGTGATGCTATTCATATGAGTACAACGTGTGAAGAGGATTGGAGTAAGGCAAGTCTTTGTTGGTTTAAACCAAATGTATCTCTATCCTTATCCCTAACTAACACGCTTATACTTCTAACAGTGAGATCAATAGGGTCACAGCACGCCGCCCTCTGCATGGTAGAGAAACACATACCTTGCATCACCACTGATGGAGCCTTCCACAGACCACACGCAGCGCCTCCGCGAACTCTGTTTCGCAGCATGGAAGCCCCATCCCCAAAACACCGGCTGGCAGAGCAGCCACCGCTGGCGTCGATGTGATGGCGGTGGGAGCACGCTGTACTTTGGCTCGCAGCAGCGGCAGTTGTTGCCATGGGGAGGGATGCGCATTGGTCCTCTTGATTGAAGCAAGGGTGGTCGGCCATGGAGCAAGCCGTCTCTTCCCCTACCCAGAGTGGTGAAAGAGATTGATGGGGAGAGAAAGCAACAAGAAGACGACGAGTGGAAGCTAGGAGACAAAGCTGGGGAGCAGTGGGCGGAGCCCACCTGACACATGCCGTGCGTGAGGGAGAAAATCAGTCGGTCGATACAGTGAAATGAACTAACTTCAAATGTAGGTACTCCCTCCGTTTCAAAATAAGTGTCTCAACTTAATACAACTTTATAATTAAATTAGTAATAAGTTGAGAAACGTATTTTCAGAGGAGATTCAGAGCATTAGTCAATCATTGCTGTGCGTTGGCTTGGGTGATTATGTATGGCTGTTCGGAACCGGTGGCATGTCCTACAGCTTCTGCACCATTTTCCATGTTCAAGATGCGTACGCTCGTAAGTGCAACTTTCCTCATCCTCCACCTCTCGTCTCCCATGCCGGTGATCTCTTCCCCCTCCGGTGCCCCGCATTACCAGTCTATTTTTAGCTTTGGCGACTCCTTAGCCGACACCGGCAACGGCCCTGTCATCTTCCCACAGTTCTCCATCTTCAACCCGGTCACACGACCTCCTTATGGGAGCACCTTCTTCGGTCGCCCCAGTGGCCGAGACTGCGATGGCCGGCTCATCATCGACTTCATTGGTACGTAGAACTAATAGCGTAGGCCAGCAGCTAGATTAGTTTCTCCATGCGTTTGTTGTAATTTTTCAATGTTGGGTGCAGCTGAGAACTTGGGCTTGCCATATGTGCCTGCCACCCAGGCTCACAACGGCAGCTTCCATCAAGGAGCAAACTTCGCTGTTGCCGCCGCCACCACTCTGGACGCCGGTTTCTACCACGAGAGGGATATCCCCGGTGCACCCAGCAAGTTCCCCCTCAACACCAGCCTAGGCGTGCAGCTCGAGTGGTTCGAGTCCATGAAGCCCTCCTTGTGCCACACAGACCGAGGTAATTTATTCATACACCGGCCGGCATCATTATCCAATTAAGTGAACTCTTCATGAGAACTCAAATGATGATGCGTGCAGAGTGCAAGGAATTCTTTGGTAGTTCCCTCTTCTTCGTGGGAGAATTCGGCGTCAACGACTATCACTTCTCGTTCCAAAAGAAAACGGTGCAGGAAATCAGGTCCTTCGTTCCAGATATCGTGGCAACCATTTCCATGGCCATCGAGGTAATTCCATCAAGCAATCATGTATAGATGTATCATGTATGCATATATGTAAAACCAAGCTTGCATGCTAAATAGATTACTGTGACGTGATCAACAGAGGCTGATCACCGAGCATGGCGCGCGAAGCCTTGTGGTTCCCGGCGTGATCCCGTCAGGATGCTCACCGCCGATTCTTACCAAGTTCGCCGAGGCCTCACCAGCAGCATACGACCCCAAAACCGGTTGTCTGAAAGCTTACAACGAGCTGGGGATGCACCACAACTCGCTGCTGCAGGCTGCCTTGTCCAAACTCCAGGCCAAGCACCGGAACGTCAGGATCATCTACGCCGATTATTTCGGCCCTGTCATGGACATGGTGGTGTCGCCTCACAAGTTTGGTCAGCCCCCTATCGTGCATAAAATATGATATTATGCCTGAAGGAATCTATGTTAGTTAGCGCTGTGATAAAAATTCATTATTCGCTGTGGTTGACTTTGATGGATATGCATGATTTGCAGGTTTTCAAGATGTACTTTCTGTGTGCTGTGGAGGACCTGGAAGGTACATGTACAATGCATTAGTTCGATGTGGCGATGCAGCTGCAACAACATGCGTTGATCCCTCTGCTCGTCTGTACTGGGCTGGCGTCCATCTGACCGAGGCGGCTAACAGATACATTGCAGGCTGCTGGCTGGACAAGATAAACTCACTAACAAGACCCAGCAGCAAGGGTGGAAAGTGAAGGTATCCTCAGAATTAAAATTAGGGACGAGGCAACTTCAGTCAGTGGGCAGCCACGAGGATACCATGTTTATCGAAAATGACGAAGTACAAGCCTATCAACGATGCGTATGTCATACCCTTTATGTGTCTGATCCGTTGTATTGTTCTTTCAAATCAATAAAACCTGATATATTGTCAATAAAATGAACATATGGAAGCTATGACATCTGTCCACATGTACCGGGCGTGCAGACTTCATATGGTAGGAATATTTCTTGTTCACCCCTCCTTCCTCGAGCATCGTTTCTCGTTTTTGTGGGATTACTAGACACCTTGCAGGTTATTTTTTTTAACCTGGAAACACTGCCTTGTGGTTGAGGAGTACTATGTATATTTGTGCTTCTCACGCAACATGGAGTTCCAGCGGCCTGGAGAAAAATTGCAGGTCCAGTGTAAGTGCATACCATAGTACTCCTCAACCACATTGCATAACGGATTTTCTTCAAAGAAGATTTTCTTACACATTATGATTACACATCACATAATTGTTCGAATACTTGATAATTTTTGTGATGATCTCGCACCGCCCCTCCAGGAGCCGGAGGAGGAGAACGAGAATGTCGGTTTGGAAGTAGTTAGATCCCCAGTTACGGGCAGTTTGGACCGGGTGGGCCCGACCAGCCCTAAGCGCAAGTGGAAGCGTAAAATTTACCCGACGTCTGCGGTCCGTAGGAGCGCTAGGATCCGCACCGCTAAAAAATTTCATGATGAGATATGAGAGGAATCTTTTGGAATAGCAGAGGTCTTAAGGACTTGGCTAAAAGGAGGTTCCTTGCGGAGGCATCCATTGAGCATAGATTGGACTTTATTGCCTTATCGGAAACGGGTAGAGCAAATTTCTCACTTCAATTTCTCAATATGTTGTCGGGGGGTATTGAGTTTGACTGGCATTGTCTTCCGCCAAGAGGAAGGTCGGGTGGAATCTTACTTGGTGTTAGATGTGATTCTCTCGAAGTTCGCAGTGTGGTCATGGGGGATTTTGCTGTTAAATTCAGGGTGCGGTCCAAAGATGATGGTTTCGACTGGGCTTTGGTGGCGGTGTACGGGGCAGCGCAGGCAGAGTTCAAACCTGACTTTTTGGCTGATCTTGTTAGAGTCTGCGGGTCTGAGCAGCTTCCAATTCTGGTTGGGGGTGATTTTAATATTATTAGACGACGCGATGAAAAGAATAATGACAATTTTGATGGGAGATGGTCATTTATGTTTAATACTATTATTGAAAGCTTGGATTTGAGAGAGATTGAGCTTTCAGGTAGGAAGTTCACCTGGGCTAACGCGTTGCCAAATCCAACTTTCGAGAAGTTGGATCGGGTTCTGGCTAGTGTTGCTTGGGAACAGAAGTTTCCCTTTGTAACTGTTCAGGCTCTATCTCGCGGGATTTCTGATCACACACCTCTGTTGCTTGATTCTCGTGGGGCTACCTATTCGGGCAACAAGAATTTATTCTCTTTTGAGCTTGCGTGGTTTGAAAGAGAAGGATTCTTGGATCTTGTAGCTAGAGAATGGGCTAAAGATGCAGGAGGTAGGAATGCCCTTGAACGCTGGCAGAACAAGATTAGGCATCTCAGAAGTTTCCTTCGTGGGTGGGCTAAACATCTAGGTGGAGTGTATAAGGTGGAGAAGGAACGACTCCTTTCCCTTATTCAAACCTTAGATATAAAAGCAGAATCTACGATTCTGTTAGCCACCGAGCTTCATATCAAGCATGAGGCTGAGATGAGGCTGAAAGAGTTACTCCGTGAAGAAGAATTAAAGGGGGATGCGAACACTCAGTTCTTCCACATGATAGCCAATGGCAAGCACCGGAAGAAGAGAATCTTCCAGCTAGAACAAGATGAGGGCACAATAGTCGGTCAGGACAACTGAAGCTCTACATTATCGAGTACTACAAACGCTTGTTCGACCACCAGAGGAGAACTGTGTGTCCCTGGATGAGTCTAGGGTACACGATATTCCTCAACTTACTGATGTGGAGAACGATGTATTAACTGCCCCTTTCTCAGAAAAGGAGGTTTTTGAGGCTATTTCAAAGATGAAGTGTAACAAGGCACCGGGCGGATGGTTTCCCGCTGAGTTTTACAAGAAGTGTTGGCATATTATCAAAGGGACCTGATGCCGATGTTCCATGATTTGTTCTCGGACATTTGCAGCTTTTCCAACTTAATTTTGGAACGATAACTTTGTTGCCTAAGAAAACAGATGCCGTGAGAATTGAGCAATTTCGGCCTATCTGCCTTCTGAATGTCAGTTTCAAAATCTTTACCAAGGTTGGGACGATCAGACTCACACAGATTGCGCACGCAGTAGTACAACCTTCTCAAACGGCTTTCATGCCGGATAGGAACATCCTCGAAGGGGTTGTGGTCCTTCATGAAACGCTTCATGAAATTCATACGAAAAAACTAGATGGTGTTATTTTCAAAGTGGATTTCGAGAAGGCTTATGATAAAGTCAAATGGACGTTCCTCCAACAGGCCTTACGAATGAAGGACTTTGATGAGAACTGGCGACATCAGGTCGAAACATTCACGCAAAAAGGTAGTGTTGGCATTAAAGTTAATGACGACATAGGTCATTACTTCCAAACGCACAAGGGTTTGAGACAGGGTGACCCTATGTCGCCTATTCTGTTCAATATTGTGGTTGATATGTTAGCGATCCTGATTGGGAGGGCCAAGGAGGCCGGTCAGGTGGAGGGATTGGTGCCTCATCTGGTTGATGGTGGTCTGTCCATCCTGCAGTACGCTGATGATACAATCATTTTTATGGAACACGATTTGGCAAAAGCGAGGAACATGAAGTTAGTGTTATGCCTTTTTGAACAATTACCGGGGTTGAAGATTAATTTCCATAAAAGCGAGTTGTTCTGCTTTGGTAGAGCCAAAGACGAACAAGAAGCATATACACAATTGTTTGGTTGTGAAGTTGGGGCTCTACCTTTCACGTATCTTGGTATCCCTATACACCATCGTAAGCTAACAAATGGTGAGTGGAAGTGCATCGAGGATCGGTTTGAGAAGAAACTAAGTTCCTGGAAAGGAAAACTCATGCCTTATGGAGGCCGGTTGATTCTGATTAACTCGGTGCTCACGAGTTTACCTATGTTTGTCTTATCTTTCTTCGAGGTCCCGGTGGGGGTTAGGAAAAGGCTAGACTTCTATCGTTCTCGCTTCTTTTGGCAGAGTGATGAGTCTAAGAGGAAGTACAGATTGGCCAAATGGGATATTATTTGTCGAACAAAGGACCAAGGGGGACTTGGTATTGAAAATCTTGAAGTCAAGAACAGATGCCTGCTTAGTAAGTGGCTGTTTAAGTTGTCTTCTGAGACAGAGGCAACTTGGGTGCAAATTCTTCGTAGTAAATATCTGCACTCCAAGACTTTATCCCAGGTTACTCTGAGACCTACAGATTCGCCGTTCTGGAAAGGGCTTATGAGGATTAAAGCCGCTTTCTTTAACAGAACGAGATGTATTGTCGGTAATGGAGATAATACGCGATTCTGGGAGGATACGTGGTTGGGTGACGCGCCTTTGGCTATTCAATATCCGACACTATATCGTATTGTTCTGCGTAGGGACGCTCTCGTTGCCACGGTGATGCAGTCTATCCCTCTAAACATTCAGTTCAGGAGGGTGCTTGTCGGGCCTCGATGGGAAGCATGGCTTCACTTGGTCCGTAGGCTGATGGACGTTCAGCTAAATCCTCAGCCCGACCAGTTATGTTGGAAGCTAACTAGAACTGGGGTGTTCACGGTTAAATCGATGTATACTGATATCATTAATTCTACTGTGATACCTTCTTCCAAAGAGGTCTGGAAAGTTAAGGTACCTTTGAAGATTAAAGTGTTTATGTGGTTTGTGCATAAACAAGTTATTCTTACAAAGGACAACCTAGTTAAGCGCAACTGGACAGGATCTACTAGGTGTAGTTTCTGTGATCGGGATGAGACTATCAAGCATTTATTTTTTGACTGTCCGTTGGCACGAGGGTTGTGGCGCTCCGTGCAAATTGCCTTTAATATTACTCCTCCGAGTTCGGTTAACACGTTATTTGGGGCGTGGCTTGTTGGGATTGAGTCCGAAACAGCCAGACATATTCGTTTAGGAGTTTGTGCGTTATTATGGGCAATTTGGAATTGCAGAAATGATTTGGTTTTTAACAGAACAACAAATACTCATTTTTTGCAGGTGTTATTCCGAGCTACGGCGCTGATCCGTACGTGGTCCTTACTCACTCCGACGGAGGCCAGGGAGCGTTTGGTTACTGGATCTGTCCGGTGGGAGACGGTAGCGCGGGATATCTTCAACCGGTTTGGATGGCGATCATGTAATAGGATAGGCATTTAGTCTACCTATCTGTTTTTATGCCAGCCGGTTGTGGCTGTTCTGGTTTCTGCTTTGCAGTTGCCGCTCTATGTGAGCTAGATGTTGCTTTTGTTCCATCACTGTAAGACCTTGTTCAGACCTTGTTTACTTTTTAATAATAGAGGCCGTATGCATCGATCTGATGCAGAGGCCGGGGAATCCCCCTTTTCTAAAAAAAACATAATTGTAGCTACGTAAATGAAAGGATTTCATCCAAATAAGACATCTTGAGTTTATTCTGCCAAGCAAAATGATGCAAAAGAATACCTATTGCCTCAGTTGCCTTGCAATTTTCCATGCATATCTTGCAGGATCAGGCACCACCTGCCCCACAGCACATGAATCTATGTTGTTGTAATTTATTTTATGGAACATGTCAAATAGGTTACAAAAGCTCTTTTTTAGGGTGATGGACATGCTTAGTTCTGTTTTTCATTGTTTATTTGCCTCTATTGGAACTACTAAAATATGATATTCGCAGTTTCGAAAGGTGAATGTGTGCATTTATTACCCATTTCTAACCTCGTGTATTTTTTCCTCGAAAAGGAGGATGAGCCCCTGCCGCTGCACATTCTTTGTCTACTTAACCCTATAATAATTGCCCATGATTATGCGTTAGGTCACCTTGGTTTTGGGCAATGTATTCTGTAAGTGATTTGTACTTGTAAATATAACGTGCAAGAAAATCTTGGTGTTGCAAAAACGAGGGTTGATGCTTTGTTTTTTCAATTTATCTTGATACTCTAAATTTTATCCTTGATCTTCTAATATTAATGAATTTGTTACCGGTGCCTATGAGAACGTAAAATTTCTATTCAAGTCTTTCTAGTCAAGTCCTGATGTATACTGCGAACCAACCTGTGGTCGTATGGTTAGAGGGACTGTGGTATCCCCAGCCCACCAGGGATGCCGGCTCAGTCTTTCGAAGGTGCTCATAGAGGTAGGGTGTGCGTGTGTGCGTTCATAGGGGTGAGTGTATGCGCGTCTATATGAGCGCTTGCCTTTGTACTGTGTTCAAAAAAAGTCCTGATGTATACTTCTTTTTGTTAAGTAAAAGGAACATTTTGTGGTACTACAGATCGTGACTCAAGAGCTGACTTTCACTTATGATTTGTGGTACCCAAAATAATTTGTGTTATAAAAAAGGACAAAGACATATATTGTAGCGTGAGCTACCGATGGACTTGACTTAACGCGCATTCCCAAACTGCACTGATTGGAAAATCCATATGTAATTGGTTGCTTGCCATGCTTAACTGGATTTTTTTTGTAGTTAGTACAAGCAACAAAGTATGTTAATAGAAAGATAGATAGGAAGCCATTCATTAGGACGCCGCGAGGGTTGCACAATAATGTCTGTACAAGTTGGTTGGTGGGTCCAGCCAGTGTAAGATGCCCTCATAGTTTAGGCCTCCTTGATTCATAGGAAAGAAAAAATGGAGGAATATGAAAATTAGAGGATTGCCATGCCCTACCCATCTGAATCCTATGGAATTAGAAAACATAGGATTTGGCACAACTGGGTGTTTGATGGAAGCACAGGAAAAGCATAGGAACTCAGAGCATTATAATATTATTATTTTAAAAGGTGTGCTTTCAAACAGGTAGCCGTTACTCACTGAGCTAGCTGTTACTCACTGAGCTAGCTGTTTGGCTACAACAGGATATATATATATATATATATATATATATATATATATATATATATATATATATATATATATATATATATATATATATATATATATATATATATATATATATATATATATATATATATATATATATATAAGCACAGACTCTCTTCTTTACAAGATCTCCACTTCATACAACCGAGAACAGGTTACATGCAAGTCTTTGCTGGTGATAGCTGAAGTTTTCTCATATTTGCTTGATCTTCTCTCAAATCTGAGGTTAGTTCTTCTCCTGTACACATCCCTTTGCTTTTTTAGATCTTCTCCCTGTATAGATTCCCTTTGCTTTAGTTCTTCACCCTGTACATGTTTCCACCACTGGCCATTTAGTCCATATCAAGAAAATCGACAACACCATGGCCTTTTTTTCCCCGGATACATTTTTCATCCTAGCCGACCACCCAAAATCATCAAGTCAGCAACAACCATCAGCATGAGAAGCCATATTTTTTTTAGTTCTTGCATTCTGTAACTGATTCAAACATATGCAGAGGTAAAAGCCAAGAAAAGAAATATTGTCCTAATATCACGACATAGTAGAATGATCTGTACTAAGCTGTAATAGTTATCTCCCAAAAAATCTAGAGTATGACAAAGTTATTTGGGATCACGATGTGACTAGCATGGCAGAATTAAGCCTTGTTGTTTGACCAATAAATTACTAGAAGTCTTAACTATACTAATTAAGCAGATATATTTAAACTTGTAAAGTCATGACGTAACTCACTGATTTTCCACAGGCTTGTTTGTCATAACATCCGATGGATCCAAGCTACTGTCGTAGATCAAAAAGTGAGGATGAATTTGCTCTTTTTGTTCTTCCTACTTTGGGAGAACCCTCTCATTCCTCAAGAAGACCTATGCACACTTCAATACTTACAGGCGCACGGCGTGTAAACGAAATTTTAAATGGACATGAAGACCTATGCAAAAGGCACTTCAGAATGGAGACTGGCATATTTCAAGCTTTGGTTCAGAAACTGCGCGAGAATGATCGCCTTGTTGATGGAAGAGATGTCTCAGTAGAAGAACAAGTTGCTATATTTTTGTATGCATTATCTAAGAATGCTACAAATGATACTTTGGCAGATTGGTTTCAGCATAGTGGACAAACTATAAGTTACTATTTTGGAGAAGTGCTCAATGCAATTACAGAACTCTATTCTGTATATATACGTCCACCTTCTCTACACCCGCATCCAATCTTGAGTAAACAGAAGTTCTACCCCTTTTTTATGGTATGTATACATGCTTATGATCAAGTTCAAATAACATAATTTCGAAATTTTACGGAGATGATTATATGGCTTATGTACTTGTATTTATGCAGGACTGCATCGGCGCTATAGATGGTACACATATTCCATTGAAATTACCTGTTCATGAGCAAGAACCATATCGCAATAGGAAACAAACATTGTCACAAAATGTTATGGTAGCATGCGATTTTGATTTAAAGTTTGTGCATGTACATGCTGGTTGGGAGGGATCAGCTTCAGATGCAAGAGTCCTACAAGATGCACTTAACCATGGGTTTCAAGTACCCCCTGGAAAATTTTACCTTGTAGATGCTGGTTATGCAAATACACCACAATTTCTGGCTCCATATCGTGGTACTAGGTACCACTTGCAAGAACAAGGGAGAGTTCGCCAAAGGCCAAGAAATCATAAGGAATTATTCAACCTACGACATGCACAACTCCGAAACCATATCGAGAGGACTATTGGTATACTAAAAATGAGATTTCCGATACTAAGAGTGGCTTCACATTACTCTGTTCCCAAACAAATTGACATATCAGTTGCTAGTTGTGTGCTGCACAATTTCATACGTTTGCATAATGGAGATCTATCTTGGCCTGAGAATACTGCTGTGGAGATTGATCAAGAACAATTTGTTGACGTGCCAAGTGGAGATCACAAGTATCATAATGACATACATGCATTTAATTACTCTAGAGAAGCTGGGAATCAAAAGCGAGAAGATATAGCACAACAAATGTGGGCACAATATGTATCACAAAGATCTTAGAATATGTAATATGTTATCCAAGTTCAGCTACCATTCTTGTACTTGAAATATGACATGCAAGTTGTAATACCATTCTTGGACTTCAAATTTGCAATAGTACTACAGATTTTCATGCATGCCTAACCAAAAGCCTCTCAACATAACTACCAAAATATACTAACCATCATGGTCAGTTCTATGACCAATTCAACTAAACATAAATATATGACACCTGCAGACCAAAAGCTTCCCTAAAATAGAATCTATGATCTCAGTGGATCACCACAATGGCTAATTTTGATGGGTTGTTTGGGAACGCGCAATCTCTCTTTTAAGCCAAGCCAGTCGTAGTTCATTAGTAGAGTATGACAAGAAAACTTCCCTGTTCTCCTTGCATTTGAAGATATCTGATGCCATCAACATATCTCCTAGTTGTAGACCTTCCAACCCTTCAACTGCTATGATGCACTTGTTGATGGAGTAGGGGTCCTCTAGCTTCTTCTCCTCAATTGCAGCAAATCGATCAATTTCTTCCTTCTTCAGTTTTAGATACTTCTCATGGAAGTCGTCATTAGCACCACGTTTCTTTTTTTTCCCACGCCTAGTGTCATGTTTCTCCATTTCGGTAGATCTTGGTGGGGCTTGCACATGCTGAATAGGTGTAGATAGGTGCGGGGGAGAATCCAAATTGAACTCCTCAAGTTTTTCATCTAAAGTAAGCTACATATCTGACTCACCGGTAGCTGGCATGGTAGGTGATGGTGATTGATACAGATCAGTCACTTGTGTCGACTGTGATGGTCCATGCTTCCTCTTCCTAGTATAATGGTCCAAGCCTTGACGAGTTCTCCCTTCAGCATAGCGACCTAGAGAATAGTTCCAGAATTTTGTTCAGAACAATTAAACCTTATATGCAAACTGTAGACAGCAAGAAAAATAAGCTACAATGTAAATGGGAATAGTATGTTAGTCACCTTCATAGAGTGGAGCTAATTCTTCATAAAGGGGGAATGACCTTTCTTTCCATTGTAGGACATCCTTGCTGTTCTTACGAGCAGCAAAGCTTGCCCAAACACTATCTCAAAAGGCCAACCATTTTTCTGTCCTTATCCCATCCAAAGCCACTTTGATCCAACAATTCTTTAACATTTCGATAGTCTCTCTTCATATCTTGCTCCTTTTGTTTGACTTGGTTGAGAGTAAATGATTGATCAAACCTTTGATTAAGTCGAGAAACAATATTTCTCCATGCCTCCTTACTCCAAGCATTATGTGTCCGAAAACCAGGCACATCGTGATCTTTTAGGAGTCTAACAAGGAACAACTTCATTTGGTGACTCCATCTGGCTCGAGTATTAACTTTTGTGAGTCCTAAATATTTAACATAGGTGGACCAATTTAGTTTCTAAACCAATAACACATCACAACTATTCTTTTTATAACAGTAACACATAACAACTTAATAAAGTTGCACAACTGAGTTTATCAAAGTCATTCAAACATCAGACCGTACATATTTCTGGATGAATACTTGCAGTCCCACCATCCAGTTCAAGATCAATTGCCCCATTGGATTGCAAATGATGGCCTTGTCGCTCTGACAAGCACCATCGATCAGCCATTTGGGGACTCCATTTGATTCGAGTATTACCTTTTGTGGCTCCTAAATATTCAACATTGGTGGTCAAATTTAGTTTCTAAATCAATAACACATCACGACTAAATAAAATTGCACTCTGAGTTTATCAAAGTCAATCAAACATGAGAGCATACCTATTTCTGGATGAAGACTTGCAGTCCCACCATCAAGTTCAAGATCAATTGCACCATTGGATTGCAGATGATGGCCTTGTCGCTCTGACAAGCACCATCGATCAGCTACCTACATGCATCAGACTGTTAATTAGCATACATTCTGTTATCACATATGCAAGGGCGCCAATGATATTTTTGCAGAAGAGAATCCATGGAAGGGGGAAATTTAGTGCCCTGTGCACACACGCAAATTACCATGTTCCTATATATGTCATGTGCATTGCGAATTAACTCAAATGTAAGAAAATATATATGTTGGTCTAATAGCTATGAAGAAAATGACCCCATGATGCCCATACAGTGGCAACGGACAAGAAGGAAACTAGCAATACGAGTAGCACCAGAATATGACCTCACATGTCACTTGGCAGGCTACCGGATTAACTCTAATCTGAGAAAATATTTAGACCTGTAGTTGCAAAGAAAACCCCCAAATCCCGAAACAGTAATCTCAGATCTAAAAAGGGGGAGAAAATCCACAATAGGTTGCAAGCCAATACTAATCAAAATCAATCGAATGTGTGTAAAAATCATGGTAATTGATGCCGAGCAACAACAGAAAAATACAATTAGCTATTATATGAAGCAAGGGAGGACCGGATCTAGCTTTTGGAGTGGCCTCCAAAGTACCTTGTTGCTGGACATCGAGGATGGGAGCACAGACGCAAGAGGACTGTCCGCCAGCGGAGGAGTTGAGCTGAGGGCCGCGTGGCCGGCCGGCCGGCCCGGCGCAGCACGACTAGATCGATGCGAATGGGATGGGGGAAGTGGTGCTGCAGGAGGGTTTGCTGTTTTGTGTTTTCTGGTGATGTGGTGTCGTGAGGAGGTACGTGAAGCCTATTATTTACCGCGGAAACTGCTGGTGAGCGAGCGGCGCGCGCTTTTCTTCCCGCCAGGATTCTTTCCGAGAGCTCGGACCTGTTGGAAAATTTCCAGTGAAATACAGAACGGAAACTTCCATAGGATTAGTTCCTACGGGTTGAATTCCTGTAAATCAAACAACCATCACAGGAAAAAATCCATAGGATTACAATCCTATGAAAATCCTATAAAAATCCTATGAATCAAAGGAGGCCTTAACTCCGAACTCTGCCGGGTAGACAAGTAGAACACTTGGTAGGCATCACAGACTTGAATATTTTATCTTCTTGTTTGCATATTTCAACGGCGTTCGTTGGAAGGGAGTTGGGACTTGGGAGTAACATACGGACCGCTATGTCGTGCCCGGCCGGCCTCCTCAATATATACTGTTGTTGTTCCCATTTGCCAGTGAAGAACTCAAGATGCACAAGCTCGTATCCGTCGCTTTGCTAGTCTTTGTCTCATGGTCTCCGCTGGCGGTCTCTTCTCGGTCTGCCGTCCCTTGCTACAAATCCATCTTCAGTTTTGGCGACTCCTTCGCTGACACGGGAAATAACCCTGTCGTCTTCGAATGGTACTCCATCTTCGACCCCGTCACCCGTCCTCCCTATGGCACCAGCTTTTTCGGCTGCCACACTGGTCGCAACGGGGACGGGCGGCTCACCATCGACTTCATCGGTACGTGCTCACATCAGCTGTTCTTGGGCCGGCCAGTGCCAGCAACTACGAAACGTACGTATGTGGAATCCAGCCTAGCTATAACCTATAGGCTCTTTCTGGGTGCAGCTGAGAACTTGGGCCTACCATATGTCCCGCCCAACCTGGCGCACAACGGTAGCTTCCGGCGAGGCGCCAACTTTGCCGTTGGTGCCGCAACCGGAGTCGATGCTGGTTTCTTCCACGAGAGGGGTATCCCTAGTGCCACCAGCAAGTTCCCGCTGAACACCAGCTTAGGCGTGCAGCTGGAGTGGTTTGAGTCCCTGAAGCCTTCCTTATGTCGCACAGCCCGAGGTTACTTTGACCATTCACTGTCATCGTTCGTTGTTATCTCGTAGCTAGCTATCATTACCCAAGTAAGAGGCTGATGAGAATTCAAATTGTACGCATTGCAGAGTGTAAGAATTTCTTCGGCAGATCCCTCTTCTTCGTGGGGGAGTTCGGAGTCAACGACTATCACATGTCGTTCCAACAGAGAACGGTACAGGAGGTCAGGTCCCTCGTTCCTGATGTCGTCGCGAGCATCTCGAAGGCCATCGAGGTACGTTACGTACTCCATCAGGCTATCAAGTACTCCCTCCGTTTTAAAATAGATGACCCAACTTTATACTAACTTTAGTAGATGCATGTACTGACTGATCGAAGCAGCATCCATGATAAACCAATTGCTTATGTGAGCAGAGGCTCATCACCATGCATGGCGCGAGGAGCCTTGTTGTCCCTGGCGTGATTCCGTCGGGATGCTCGCCGCCCATCCTGACCAGGTTCGCCGACGCCTCACCACCATCAGCATACGACTCCAGGACCGGCTGTCTCAAAGCATATAACGAGCTGGGGTTGCACCACAACTCGCTGCTGCAGGCTGAGCTAGCCAAGCTTCAGGCCAAGCACTGGAACGCCAGGATCATCTACGCCGATTTCTTCGGCCCAATCATGGACATGGTGGAGTCGCCTCACAAGTTTGGTCAGTCGCCAACTCAACCAAAAGAAAAGAATCTATATATGTTGGTTGCACATATACAAATTTTCATTATGCATGGAAAGGTGGTTGACTCTGATGCATGGATTATCACAGGTTTTGAACAAGACGTGCTTATGGTGTGCTGTGGAGGGGCTGGACGATACAGATTAAATTCGACGGTTCCATGCGGCGATGCTGCTGCAACGACGTGCCCGGATCCATCCGCTCGCTTGTACTGGGACGGCGTCCATCTGACGGAGGCAGCTAACCGCCACATCGCCAATATCTGGCTGGGCAGCATAACTTCGGCAACAAGAGTCAGCAGCAGCAAGTGTGCAAAGTGGCCATGTCGACCTACCGGGTGAAAAACTCATTTCTACCATACATGGTTGTGTCCCATGGTTGCTTCAAAATTTACCAACCTAATCTTCTACGTATTAAACATTTGTTGCACACACAATATAAATATATTTGTTGGGCCTCATCAGTATGAAATAATAGTTAAATTTGGGAGCACCTATGCATCAGGTACCTGAAATTTACTTCAGTTTTAGTCACTTTTTCCCACACCCTTGATTTAACATCCAACGAACCACCTGCACAAAAAAAAAAAGACCAACGAACCGTGCTATCCAGAGCCCAATGCCGTGCTGGATGCTCCCTATTGAAGCCCACTAAAAGTCTCATGATGGCCCTCTTGTAGCCAGCACTACCAAGACATGCTGCTACTCCCTGTGATGCTTTTTTTTTTTGCGAGGTTGTGATGCTACAACATGTGTATGCCTGAGCTCATCTTGTGTGCTGACTGCTGCTTCAACTTGATTCGAAATAATTACCAAACTTGGCAGGTAATTATGCATACTGACACATAATGTGTACTAATCTCATTTCCCTTTAATTTCATACAACATTAAATATAGCATAGTTTTGTTTTCTAAATAAAAAATATTATATATTATAGTAGCTAAAAAATAATAATTAAATGTACGTATGGACAAATACAATAGAAAATCCGATAAGAAAAAATCAACTAAGCAACAACAATAAAAATTAGGGACAGAAACACTAGCACTAGCATGAAAACTAAGATAGAGTGAATTAGCCACATTTATACTAACCGTAAAGAAGAAATAAAATAAAATAATAAAAGTAGTTCAACTACAAAAAAGTAATTTGACTTCATAACACAAAATGAAATAGTGTTGCACCATTAAAACATCAAAACACTGCCGCATTCGCAAATATAGGAGAAAACCTAACAGCCAAAAAACCGGACCAACAAACAAAAAAATTAGAGCCAAAAACATTGGCAGAAGAGAGACAATGAGAATATAAAGTAAAACAATTGCTATTTTAAAATAGAATGAATTATGGCATGGTATTTCCCAAAATAAGATAGAAAATGAAGAAAACTTTAAATAAGTAGTAATTAAAATTTAAAAAATTAAACAAACAAAAACAAGAAAAATCATAATTTTTTAAGGAATAATGAATTAAGGGCATTGATACAACCTTAAAGAAGAATGAAAAAACAAATTTGACAAAAACATTGCAGTCAAATGTTACAGAAATTGAACTGTCTCATAATATGCAAGAATAAGTATGCAGTAGTGCCATTTTAACACAAAAAATAGTATGATTTACACATGGATTGCATAAAACTCGAGGACGTACATTTTTAGTTATACAGTATCCACGTTAAAAATCAATTATCATGATTAAATAGATCAACTACAAAATTTTAAATCCTTAACACAAAATTAACTATATCACACCATTAGCAGCATCAAATTGCTGTTGAATGCAAAACCAAGCAACAATGAAAAAACGAGCAAGCAACAATAATAACAAAAACTAGAAGGAAAAAAATGAGTACAACTGAGAAAAAAATTGAATCGACCATTTTTTATATTAGTAAACAAAGATGTATATGAAAAAAATTAAGGTAGAATGAATGCCAGTAGGAATCACAACACAATGAAACGGATGGTCACCGATTCGACTGAAACAAAATAAATTTCAGTTTCTTTTTTTTTTGCGGGTGAAATTTCAGTTTCTTGTCGATTGGCAAAACCGAAAGAAAATAGTAAAATGCAAATGATGACATATATATGCATACAGATTTCATTGAACTTTCAGCATTCCATAATTTGCAAAAAATAACTATATAGGAGTGCGGCTTTCTCTCGCTGCGTCATTGTATTACGTAAACAAAATAAAAACATACAGGCATACAAAATAGAAGATATTATTATTCGGGATTGCTATTACCCTATAAGAAGAAAGAAATGGAAAAAGGAATGTTAGAATATAATAACAAAATATCCACACACAATTTATAAAATTTGCTCTAATCCACAATATGCAAAAACGTTGATATAGTAGTATAATCTGCATATACATACTTCCATGTTATACACTGTGTTCAAACAGCATAATAAGAATGCCGACGATTAACCATCCCTTGATTATTCAGAAAAAAATCCCTCGGTGCGCGAAACTAAATTATAGCACACACACACACCCCTTCACGGACACGAGCACACACGTCACATTACGTGGACCGTGTGCTGCACCAGCCAACCAGTAGCCTTTATACATGAGCTTCTCTGGGCTAGTAAGAAACAATTAAAACAAAACTAACACTTTTTACGTGGGCTGCTGCAGGCAAGAGGAAAAGCAAATCAACTATCACAATACATTTTTTCAGGTACCTGAAGGCTAGCAAATCTGGTAGATTTAATTATCTTTAAACTATTTTCAAATATTTATTTTACTTTTTTCATCACCGTTTCAGTTTCACAAATGCTTCAATAGACATTTCAAGCTTGTCTTCATCTGATGATTAAAGTATTGTTTCGCCGATGTTCAATTGTATTTCAACGGAAACGTCATACAATTTCAAATGCATTTAGATTGTTGCGACGGGTTGAATTTTAGATACGTTTCTGAAAAATGGAATATCACAATTTTCACTAATTTACAAATCCATTTCACGGCAAGTTAATATATAATTCTGATCAATTCAACATAGATTTAACAAATATCAGAAATTTCACATATATTCAGAAAAGTGCCACAAGCAGAAATTCAGGAATTTAAATTACATTTCATAAGAATTCGACAAAACAAAATTTGGATGTATTCTCGGAAAGTGCCACCAACTGAAATTTTTAGTTTTGTCACTTAAATTGCAATGTGGTTCAAATCAAGTTAGGATAGATTTTAGATCCATTCGGCAACAATTTTACAAACTTCATTTCAATGATAGGAAAAAACTATATGCTTTCATAATTCACAAGTAGAGGCGCACAACACACCCACTTCACAAAATTTCAATCAACTTCTACATATGAAACTGGAATTATAATGCAATTTAGTCTGAATTTTAAACCTATTACATGTTTTCATTTTCATTTCACATGGTTTGAGTGGGGACACCGTCCAAGCTGACCCTGGCCACCGTGTGCATCCAACAACAATCCTATGATCAGTGTGTTATTGGACACAATCGAAATGATATCGCAAGAACACATATACTTAGCAATACCACATGGTCGGGGATGATGAATCGCTACTTCAAACATTGCAATGGAAACATCAAACACATCAAGTAACCCATCGATAATCCACGGGAAATTGTAAGGGATCACACCCTCGTTCCGCACATGTCATCATAATCTTGTTATACCTGGCAATTACGACATCTTTCTATGTTGTTACCTTATTGAAGGCATTGCGATATTGGTTCCCAATTATTCATAATCTCCTGTTTGTAAGAAAATAAAGATTGCATCCAAACTTGTCTCAAATTTGATAAGAAAAAGTACAATACCACAGTCTATTGGCGTCCATATGACAACGCGATAAGTTTCATGAATGTCAACAAAGTTTTGGATTTACTATATTTTAAAAATCAAGATTTGAAATGTTTGAAATTTCTTGCATGGGGACTAAACATGCATGCAGTGACACATATGTTTTTCCAATCCATTTTGGTGCAACGCCACGTGCGCATGTAGCTCAAATTTGATTTTTGCACATTATACCCTTAGAAAATCAATCAATGTACTAAAACGCCTGAATGATCTCTTATTTTTTTTTCAGATTTTAACACGACCATCCTTTGGTCACATATGTTCACCGCGGAAAATTTTAACATGCCTCATAGTTGCGGTGGATGTCACTAGTAGAAAAACGGGCTATATATAGCCCCGGTTTATAAGGCCCTTTTGGTGTCGGTTCTGGAGCCGACACTAAAGGGTGGGGACTAAAGCCCCCCCTCCCCTTAGTACCGGTTCAGCACGAACCGGCATTAATGGCCCACCACGTGGCACGAGCCCACGGCCGGGGGCTGGGAGACCTTTAGTCCTGGTTGGTAATACCAACCAAGACTAAAAGGTTAAGGGGTTTTTGGTTTTATGATTTGTTTTTTCTTTTAATTTTGTGTTTTCCATTTAATTCTTTTTCATTTGAAACATATTTTATGCTAATACATATTGTACACGTTATGCATATATATAAATAGAATTTCTCGTAGAATCGATCATATATATATCATCAACTTTCCCGCACGACCATTCACGCATGTACACACATATATATACAAATTAGTATATACAATTTCTCCTACAATTTGCAGATCATTACATGGAAGCTATTTCCTCTTGAATCGCTCGTACGCGATTCTCGGGTAGGAGCTGATCCCGCATGTCCCTCATCTTTAAAAGAAGGAGATCAATATGCATGTATTAGTTGTGCGTGTGTATATATTAGATAATGATGTAAAAATTATCAAGTGTTTCAAACATAGTTTTAAATAGTCGGCAGCTTCGCTAGCCTTTTCAGCAGGGTGCCGCTAAATGGCCGCCTTCACAAATAGCCTGCTATAGCCTGCTATAGCCCGGTATTGCCCGCTATAGCTGATTTGAAGGCTCACTGCTATTTTTCATAGCCCGCTATTTAAAACATTGCTTTCAAATAGTAACAATATGACTGTGTATATGTTGTGCAGTTACTCAGAAAGTTGATGAGAAGGAGGTGTTGGAACAAGGGGCAAAAATGCTACAAACTCAAGAGCTCCCAGATTGCCATCATGACGAGAGCATTGTTGATGGTGTTGATGCTGAGGTCAGGCCGGTGCGCCAAGCATCGGAGATGGAGCCGATTGAGGTTGTGTGGCAACTCAAGATTCACATGTTGGTCCGTAATAGGAGGCTTTGTTTGGTCTATGAGAATATCTTCTAGAATTAACCTGGAGTTTACCGTGTGTGTGCCTTTGATATGAGGATGATTGGTGTGTTTGACGCATAAATAATGCTATGTGAGATATCCAAGGCGATCTTGGTCTTCATGTATACTTCCTCACCGTTGTAGCTTATTCTCACTGGATTTGATCCATATCTTCTTGTTCTTGCCAAGAGATTGTTCTGCAAGAAGCAACAAGCAACAAGCAAATGTAACAGTTTTCTGCTTTTTGTACAGTAATGGCCGCTGCTTAGAGTATATGCTGATCAACTCTGCAAGCCAGCTCGAACGAAAGATTAACAAATAAGAGATGAAGACACATTTAAACTAGTACCTCAGCTTCTGCAGGGTATCTCTGAAGGTTGGTTAATTAATTCACCTTGGCTATATGAAATATTAAATCATACTCCCTTATGATTTCAGTTGCACATCATCTGGCAACAAACAGAACAAATTACAGGTGAAAGCCAACACACTGATGATCGAAAAGTTGTCATTTGACTTAACATTCCTTGTACAAGTCAAATGTTTTTTGTGCAGCAAGAACTTCGCAAAATCATGTCATGAAAGGCCAAAAAAAGAAACACACTGTCAGGTATCCTATGTTTTCTTATCATAATATTGTTCAGTCAACACAAGCCTATGTTGGGTAAACCATAAAACAACTCTTTCTGAAATAATGGCCTGATGTTGCAATCAATTTAGGAACTAGGATACCATTTTCTGCATGAAAATTATGTTCACTGCAGTGCACTTGCATGATCCTTCACTAAAGCAATAGAAAACTAATTTTACTATCTCATTTTAACGGCGACAAACTATGAGAGATCAATATTGGTGTGTAGTGAAAAAATCAAGGGGCAAAGCATTCTAGCTCCTAACTCCCGATTAAACTTTGCAGATCAAGACAACAAGGGGCCTCCAAGTGACAATCAGCATCTACCTGAACCTGAAGGTTACATATGGAGTTTGCGGTAATTCTGAAGCCGTTCATTGGCAAATCAACTGCCTACTGGAGAGCACTCTCATTAGAATATTCCTCTAAGAATGGGGAACGACGAGAGGCCATATAGGTTGAATTCAGAGACCCAGAGATCAGGATTAAGGACATGAGAAGAGAGTGGGAAAGTGAACAAGTTGGACGAGCATACATGCAGCAGCCATAGGCACCAGTGTCAAATCTCCTGACCAGCCAAACCTTTTCTTCAAAACGGAAGTTGTATTAGTGAGGAAAGGGAACAAGCACAATCAACCTTGTAGAGTGGGAGGAGAAAAATTCTTCAGAGGGAAATTTATGACTATATACACAAGTACCAAATATTTATGTTCCAAGAACATGTGTCATTAACACCGATTTTTCAATTAAAAAAGGATCAGAGGACATTTTAGTTACCTACGATTTTTTTTATTATACCTTGGTTAGAAGAATTTGAAGCCCCCACCAACCCCATTTTGGTTTTTTTTTCCTGAGAGGCATAGCTCCCCCCTATACACCACCGTTGCCCAACCATCTCTGGCCAGGCCTACACCCACCACCGCCAGCTGTATCGGCCGGCATACCGCCCGGCTACCCCAGCTAGATCATCGGCGAGAGGGATAGGGGTTTGTGGGAGGATGATAAGAGGGAGAGGAGCGGTGGCACGCGGCTAGACACAGTGAAAACTAGCTGGAGAAGGGCTCGACGGCGGCCACGAGAATTTGAAAAGGGGACAGGGCAGTCGACATGGCTTATAAGTTATAACTGGCCGCATAAACAACAACACTGATCAACGAGAAAATTGAAGTGTCGGATTTGAAAGGTCAAGTTTAGCGGTCGGTCGGTGTTGACAAGCCATCGATTTTGACCATCGGAACACGTGATCACTGACCGATCATTTTAGACACAATGTGATATACATCCAGCCAAGCCCAAAATATCATATCATTGACGTCTCTAGATGACCGGTCAGTGACGCCTGGCGAGACACCAGTCAGTGATGAGGGGACAGTGCTAATTGGATTAGTATTAGTGTTAGTTGAATGTTAACAATTTCTTTCATTGTCATCCTCGACGCAATGTAGTTAATTTGTTCCATGAATTTTCTTTGCCAACTAGTTGAATGTGAATTTAACATGCATTATAAAACATGACTTGTTCAATAATTTAATCTGTTTCCGGTGCTTTTCATGTTCCGTATATGTCCATTTGAAGTATTCTAACATAACTAAAGAGATCTCTTTCCTAGTGACACTTTGGCCATAATCATGATTTTTTTCTAGTTTGAAGATAAATAGTCTCTAATTCTACATTTATGCCACTAATACCAAACAACTTTGTTGCAGTGGTAAACGACTCCGTAAACGATTTGCCTTGCAGTTCTGAAAGAAACTAATGGAGTGGCACACTATTCATTCGAGTTGCAAAGATGACAACCTTCCGTTCTACTTCAGATAAGGAACTCCATCACATGGAAAATATCACATGATACCACCCTTCACATGCTACCATGCTTCAACCTTTGAAAAATGACATTTAGATGTTTCAAAAAATTCTGAAAAAGATGTGGATGTTCAGAAGACATATGTCCATAACCCCTAAAAAATTCAGATCAAAATTCGAAATGACACTATTCACATATGGATTTGTCTTTTTTGTTTCTCAATGTACATTTTGAATTTTGATCTGAATTTTTTAGTGGATGTCTTCTGAACATCCACAATTTTTTTCAAAATTTTTTGAAACATTTAAATATGAATTTTCAAAATCTGTATCATGGGAGCATGTAAAGGGTGGTATCACCTGATATCTACCTCTCCATCACAGCGAGGGCAACTCCTGTTGGAGATCGTAGTAATATCAAAAAAATTCCTACGCACACGCAAGATCATGGTGATGCATAGCAACGAGAGGGGAGAGTGTTGTCTACGTACCCTCGTAGACCGTAAGAGGAAGCGTTATATCAACGTGGTTGATGTATTCGTACGTCTTCACGATCCGACCGATCTAAGTACCGAAAGCACGGCACCTCCGAGTTCTGCACACGTTCGGCTCGGTGACGTCCTCGCCTTCTCGATCCAACAAGAGGGGCGAAGTAGTAGATGAGTTCCGCAGCACGACGGGCAGGACGCGGTGTTGGTGAAGAACAATCTTCGCAGGCTTCGCCTAAGCACTAAGGAAACTATGACGGAGGATAAACTAGAGGAGACGGGTTGCCGCACACGGCTTGGTGTTTCTTCATCTCTTGGGTGCTAGCCCTACCCTCTATTTATATGTTGAGCCTTGGGGTCGAAACTTGGAGTAAAAGCCTCCACAAAGTCGGTTTCACCCGAAGGCAAGAGTCCTTCTTGACTCCAGGGCGACGCCGTGGTCTGGCGTCGCCCTCGACTCATAAAACTTCCTTTGCGCTTTCCAAAACCTCGTGGGTTTCCCTTTGGCCCAGATAAAGTGTTCTCGTGCCCAAACATTTCAGGAAACATCCGGAACCCCTTCCGATGGATTCCGGAACCTTTCCGGAGATCAAACACTACTATCCACATATCAATCTTTACTTTCGGACCATTCCGGAGTTCCTCCTCATATCCGTGATCTCATCCAAAACTCCGAACAACATTCGGTCACCAACATACATAACTCATAGTACTATATCGTCAACGAACGTTAAGCGTGCGGACCCTACGGGTTCGAGAACTATGTAGACATGACCGAGACATCTCTCTTGTCAATAACCAATAGCGGGACCTGGATGCCCATATTGGCTCCTACATATTCTACGAAGATCTTTATCGGTCAGACCGCATAACAACATACGTTGTACCCTTTGTCATCGGTATGTTACTTGCCTGAGATTCGATCGTCAGTATCTCAATACCTAGTTCAATCTCGTTACCGGCAGGTCTCTTTACTCGTTCCGTAATACATCATCTCGCAACTAAGTTATTAGTTGCAATGCTTGCAATGCTTAAGTGATGTGCATTACCGAGAGGGCCCAGAGATACTTCTCCGACAATCGGAGTGACAAATCCTAATCTCGAAATACGCCAGCCCAACAAGTACCTTCGGAGACACCTGTAGAGCACCTTTATAATCACCCAGTTACGTTGTGACGTTTGGTAGCACACAAAGTGTTCCTCCGGTAAACGGGAGTTGCATAATCTCATAGTCATAGGAACATGTACAAGTCATGAAGAAAGCAATAGCAACATACTAAACGATCGATTGCTAAGCTAACGGAATGGGTCAAGTCAATCACATCATTCTCCTAATGATGTGATCCCATTAATCAAATGACAACTCATGTCTATGGCTAGGAAACTTAACCATCTTTGATCAACGAGCTAGTCAAGTAGAGGCATACTAGTGACACTCTGTTTGTCTATGTATTCACACATGTACTAAGTTTCCGGTTTATACAATTCTAACATGAATAATAAACATTTATCATGATATAAGGAAATAAATAATAACTTTATTATTGCCTCTAGGGCATATTTCCTTCAACTCCGCTAGCCGCCGCTGCACCCTCCATTGACCAGCCGCACTCCCGATCCTGATGAGGATCCTGTTGAGTATATTAACAATTTTTTGATTAATTTAATTCAGAAATAAATCATGAGCATGACGTAAACGGTGCTAAGCACACTGATATTCAACCACTTGAGCAGGTAATGCGCAAACAGTAGACACATCTACGAATAACACTAATATGGTTAATATAAAAATTAATAGGAGTGGGATAAACGAGTTATACCCTCTAGTAGGCCAGTCAAAAGCCGTGGTAGCGGCGGCAACAGTCTCCTCGATGGCCTTCTTCATGGCTTCAAGTTTCTCGACGGCGAGTCGGCCGGCTTCAATGGCCATGGCGGTGACAAAGACGACATAGACGTATACGAATGGTGGAAAACAGTCGCGTAGGAGATGCTCCTCAAAAACCTAATCGCCCCTCTTCCTTACAGTATCTCGAGAGGCGGGGTTTCGAATGTCTGCTCGCCCGTCAATCGTGTACACTGTGGAAGGGATGGGATCACCGGCGGCAGCAGCAGCAAATGGAACGACAGAGGGTAGTGCACTTGGAGGTAGAGCAGATGCGATCTATTCTTCTTGGCGGCTAGGGTTGGCCAACGCTTTAGTTATATAGGTGCGACTGGGTGGAGAGACGTGGGCTGGACCCACGTCCAAGTCGGCAACAACCCACGACCTAACGTCTCTGATCGTGGCTCGTCAATTAATGACTCTCCGTTTCTGACCGGTGAAAATAGACGCATATGTGTGAGCTCGGTTCGGCTCGGCTCATGCCGCAACTAGCAGGGTGCGCGCGTCACGACGATGCGTGTGGTGGAGGAGGAGGAGGAGCGCACGGGAACCATTTCTCTTCTTAAGCTCCAATAACATGTGGAAGAGAATCCCTTATAAGGAGGTACAACTTCTCTTCCATTAGCGGTATGAGACTAAATTTCTCACCACACCCATTGTGATATAACCCACATGGGCCATTAGAGATTTTCTGAAATTGTTAGATGGCCCCAAGGCCCACGCTATATTTCAACAGATCCAGGGCGCCCCCTCCTACCAGTGCTAGCCACCAAGCCCACCACCATCTCACGCGCACCGCTTGTTGTTGCTAAGCATCTCCGGATCCAGGTGGGAAGTCGGCTCGTCGTCTTTCTAGCAACTACCACCATCTCCGCTGCCGTCTCAAACCCTCAGGTCAGGTCACAACGTCGTCAAACGTCGGAGGGAGCTTCGTCTCCACGTCTAACCCGCGCCGACCCTTGCATAGGTCGGACATGGCAACATCAGATGATAGCTCGCCGTGCTTCTCCGTCGGCACCAGTGGCTCGGAAACAAAGGGGTGGGGTGGTGCTCCGCCGGGGGATGGAAATGGATGTCGGTAATATTCCAGAATGAGGATAAAGTCACGCCTTTCCCTCTCAAGCCAAGTGGAAACAAATGATTCGTTTGCGCGACGCGTGTTAGGGAGCGACCGCTCGTCATCAGACAAACGTCATGCAAACAAGTTTACAGTTCGTGCTATTGATTTGATGATGGGTATTGCGTTCAAAAGCTGATGTTAGATTTTCAGCATTTGGGGGGATATTGCGCTTATTTTCTTGACATGTGTTTTTAGGCAAATGTGTTTTTTTACAAGTGCACGTTTCTTTTCTTCACGCCAGCACCTGATTGGGCCATTGGGGTTGTGCTGAAGCGGGATGGACCAAAAGCAGCGTCCTCGTTCTCACGGCCCAACAATCCAACAGACGAACAAAGCCCACCACGGCACCCCGCTGCTCCGCCCCCTTATAAGATGCGGTAGGGTTTCCCCACTCCGCCTCCACCGCCGCCACTCCCATTCGCTCGTCTCCTCCAACCCTAAGCGATGGTACGTCACCGCCTCCGCCTCCCAACCCTAGCCCCCCTCCCCGCCGGCGCCGCCGCTCCGCCGTCGCCTGTCTGACCCTCTCTTGTCGCCGTGGTTGTTTTGTTTTTGCAGACGAAGGGCACCGGCAGTTTCGGCAAGCGCCGGAACAAGACCCACACGCTCTGCATCCGCTGCGGCCGCCGCAGCTTCCACCTCCAGAAGAGCACCTGCTCCTCGTGCGGCTACCCCGCCGCCCGCATCCGCAAGTGTAAGCTCCTCCACAGCGACCCTCCTGTCTCCTCCCTCCCCTCCGTTCTAGATCCGCAAGTTGTTTACTGCTAGTCACGCGCCGCGTGTCGATTTGGATCCGCGACATTAGGATGCGGTATCTAGTGGCGATTGTTCGATGTGAGATTTTACCCAGTCGATCTGCTCTTATGCCGGTTCAAAAAATTTCTATTTTTATCTGTCCTGTTCGTGTGGTTTGCTGGTATTGTTGGATGCCTAGTTTGGAATGGCAGGGAAACCATCGTTCGCCAACAAATGTTCGTGAGGCCTTATTAATAATCTGTTGCGCCATGTGTCGCGTACTTCACATAGATGAGATTCATGAGATTCTCGTTTGTAATTGGTTCCTCAATGCTGTTCCCGCGGTATCAAAATGCTGCTGTGATGAATCATGAAATCTACAACGCATGTCAGACTTCGGAGATGCCATTTTGGCATTGATGAGAAGATATTTCATATTCTGAGCAATATTGTTGTGGACAAAATTAGTTTAGCTTCACTCGTATTTTATATTTCTATATATCTGTTGGTGAATGTCTGTGAGGGTCAAGTGATGAGGAATAAACTGCAACAATATGAGGGAGCTATGCTCCTCTGATTCTTAGTATTTAAGTCTCTGATGATACCTCACGCTCTTGTGTGTTGTTGCCTTTGCTATTCAGTTCCCACCAAATATATTGCTTTCCAATGAAATTATATATTGAATAATGTGATTTAGTTTAACTGCAATGTTGCCATGCATTCAAGTTTTCAATGCCATTTTCCTCTTCTTTGCGTTGCCTGATATCTTTTTTGGTTCAAGTGATGATGAAAAACTGCAACAATATGACACGAGTTATACTCCCATGATTCGTAGTTTTAAGTCTGATGATTTCTCCATGCTGTATCGTTTAAGTCTGCTTACTTGTTTTCTGCTGCATTCCCTGATACCATTTGTTGTTCAAGTAATGATCAATAAACTACAGCAATGACAGTGCTTGAACACTGAGAATTTGTAGTTTTTGTGATTGATATATCCAATCTTTTATTTTATCTTCTGAAATGCAACCGTATTGTGGTTCTAACTACCAATGCTAACTTCAGTTGATCATGATCCATTGATAATGACTGTTCCCTGTTACCATTGACAATTTATTTCCTTATGTTGTTCCCTGTTCCCTGCAATCTTTTATTTTTCTAACTATTGTTAGTAATTTTATG
Source organism: Aegilops longissima (assembly GCA_021605205.1). Lineage (NCBI taxonomy): Eukaryota > Viridiplantae > Streptophyta > Magnoliopsida > Poales > Poaceae > Aegilops > Aegilops longissima. Next base: position 11,956 of record JAHIAM010006437.1, on the reverse strand, counting down.
TAGTTAGTTCTGATTGGATTGCACTTCCTCTGCATATTCTTGGATTAGTGGGGTTAAGATTGATTTGAGCTTTTGCCATGGTGTTTTTGATTGGCTCAGTGCTAACATAGTGATTCATGTCTTCAGACAACTGGAGTGTGAAGGCCATCAGGCGCAAGACCACCGGCACTGGAAGGATGAGGTACATGCGCCACGTGCCTCGCAGGTTCAAGAGCAACTTCAGAGAAGGTACCTTGCCATCTACATCAAAAGTTATAACACTGGAAACACCCTTCTATAGCTGAAGCACTTCTGATGCGTTTTCTTTCTGTTGCATCTTGTTAATTCAGGTACCGAGGCTGCCCCCAGGAACAGGGCCGCGGCCAACTAGGTCTGGATTTTGCCCCACCAGGAATCCCGTGAAGCTAGAATTTAAAGACTTTTGCTTGAAATTGTACCCCGCCTAAACTATTGTTGCTATAGAATCGAGTATGGATCTGATATGTTTTGTTGCATGGGTTTGGAAATTCACCTCTGAATCTAAGACCAAATTTGTCTGAATGTTAGAAGTACTTGATCAGTTCTCTTTCTCCTTTTTTTCTCTTGTTGTGGGATAAGGGCATCCGCTCTTCAATCTTGAATTTTGTACGGGGGCTACGCTGCTGTGTGATACATCTGGCTTCTAATGACGCTGACTGCTACGCTGACTGCTTAGTGAACAAAAAGTCTAGAAACATCGCACAATTCTTAACAATCTTCCTGTTGTGAGGTTTGGCTGAGAAACTTCAAAATTTGAGCATCTGCGTTGCATGACTAATATGTCAACATAATATTTCAAATTGAGCATCATTTTGGAACCATAATTTATAAAGTTTGATTTGAAATTCAATTTGAAACATAACGAATACAGTAAATAATTCAAATTAGATATAACAAATGTCCGGCAACGACTATGAATCATAACGAACTAGGCATGAGTTAGCCCAAAACAAGGACATTGGCATTCCACACTCACATTGACCGGTCCCACTAGTTAGTGACTGGCTAGGGAGCCTCTGAGTTTACTGTAATTTGGAATTTCAGAAATGATTTTGGAATTACAGAGTATATTTGCAAACTTCAAAAAATTATATGAATTCAACCATAACTCAGATGACAATGAATTATATATGAAAAATTATCAGAAAATCCAATGAATCTGTTTATGCCATGTTCATGTATGTTTGAACAAGTTAACCGTACTATTTACGATGAAGCAACTAAATGTCATTTTATTTAAAGTCCTTTGGAGTTGGAAACGCTATATTGCTCCAGTTCCACTTCAATTAAATTGGATAATAGTCGCATTAGGTAATTTTCATACCTTTAATATGATATATCATTCATTCAATTGTGCATTGCAACGGAGTGAATTGCAAAAAACCACCATATTGAAGCGTAGGGTTGCAGAAAAGACTCTTCTACGAATTTGTGCCAGAGAACACTGATTTTGGTCCTAATCTTTTGCAAAAAAACTGATCGACTGTTTTATGCATTTTAACCTCGATTATGACATGTGGGGTCCTGGTATTTTTGCATAGTCACCCTTCATGTAAAAGTCCAAAACGCAATCAGCTCCAGAGGAGGCGGCGGTGGCTGGTTCATGCGGGCGGCGGCGCTGCTGGCTTGGGTCGCCGGCGACTATTGGCGAGGGCTCGGTCATGCTGGCCACCGGTGCCCGGCCCAGGTGTCGCCGGCGCCGCTTGTTCACTGAGGCCGGTCGCGCCCGAGTTGTGTCGCCGAGTCACAAGGCAAGGGTCGCTACTGGAAGGAGGGCGGCGGCTACTGGGAGGATGGGGAGGAGGCGGCGGCGCTGGGAGGCGGGAGGCAGGCGGCGACGCCGGGAGGACGGGCGCGGCGGGAGGGAGGCGGCGGCGGCGCCGGGAGGCGGGAGGAGGCGGCGACACTGGAGGACGGGGCGCCGGGGAGGAGGCGGGCGGCGGCGGGCCGGGGAGGGGGTGGCTGGAGAGGGCGCGGCGCCGGGAGGAGGGGAGGAGGCGACGGCGCTGGGAGGACAGGGCCAGAGGGAGGAGGCGGCGCTGGGAGGCGGGGCGGGAGAAAGGCGCGGCGCTGGGGCGGGGCGCGCGCACTGAGGGAGGGGGCGTGACTGAAGGCGACCGGTTCACCGAGAGAAGGGCGGCGCCGGAGGGAGGGCGGGCGCGCCAGAAGGAGGCGGCGGCTGGAGGCGAGGCGCTACTGAGGGAGGCGGCGCCGAGGGGGCGGGCGGCTGGGAAGGAGGCGGCAGTGCTGGGAGGTGAGGCACGCCGGAGGGTGGCGGCGCCGCTGGGAGAGGGTCAATTTTATAGGGGAAAAATTTTTAGGGAGGGGAGGACGTTTTGGCAAAAAGCCCGTTAGCCACATCAGCAAATGGTGGGCTCCATCTGTCATAATCGTCATCAAATGGGCCAAAGCCATCAACTAGTGTTTTCTGCAAAAGATTAAGCCGAGAATTAGTGTTTCTTGGCACAAATTCATAGAAGAGTCTTTTCTGCAAACCTACGCTTCAATGTGGTGGTTTTTTGCAATTCATTCATTGCAACAAATGTTGTTGCTTTTCTGTTTGATGGTGTTTGCTTCTTCTCGGTAGAAGACGTTTCTAGCGTAGTGATCGTTGAGACTGATGAAGAGCAGTTCCATCTTCAGAAGTGCCCGACAAGCAAAATCCCTTTGATCGTGATGATACAATCCTACTCTCGTGCCTTGGTCTTATTTCAATGCATTAGGATAAAACGATTCAACTGTTACTTTTTTCGCTAGTTTTTTTTGAACAATAGGAGGGTCCGGAAGGACCCAGACTTCATTAGATAGGCATTGCAGTACATATTACAAAAGGACCCAACATAAAAGAGAAACTACAGAATAGTCCCTGACTTTTGTAAATAGGACCCCATACAGAGAATGAAAAAAGCAATCGGGTCCAACACAGTTTCCTATCGGATTCAACCACGACGACACCGGGGACGAAACCACTTGGGTCGCCGCAATCTCCATGGCTTCGCCTCCAGCAACCAAGCTCACCGGAGAAGGAACTCATGGACTCCGAACAGAAACTGACCTGCCTCCCCTTTGGCATCGAGGCCGGGAGGAATAACCATGGCCGCTTTTCGCCGTAAGAATCGATGGCGTGGTGAGAAAGGCCGGCTGCCAATCACGGGCGCCGTAGCCTTGCCTGAAGCACCATCGATGGTGAGCTCTCACGCCATCCTCCCCTTCTCCTTATCCACCACCACGGCGGCATCCGGAATCGAAAATGAGCGGAAGATCCTTTTCCACATCAGGGAGATACACGACATACAATGCCAGATCCAGGCATTCTTCACCTCCTCTGCCTCTCTTCTCTTCTCCATGAAGACAAGAGTGACTCGGGAAGAAGAAAAATCCGAATCAAGTACACCATAACCTTCATCCACACCTTTATTTAGGGGAAGAGCATCAGATCCAGGCATATGGTCAGCTCCGGTGACCTTTATTCCAGTCAGCATGGCCAAAACAAAGATCCCACGAAGCAAGAAAGAAGGCCTCAGATCTAGTTTACTGTGGAGGAAAGTCCTACTCCTACAACTATACATATGGCACAAGAACCGAGCCCCCCACCCACTCACCGCCGACCACCGTGGCCGCCGGAGATGGGAGGGAGAGGGGCCGGAGCGGGGGTGGAAGAAGAGGTCAGAGATAGAGGCGGCAAGGAGGCCAATCTCGGCACGGAGGCCAGTCCAGAAAAACCCGGTTGGGTTTAAGGCGAGGCGAGCGATTCAAGGAAAGAAGACCTGTTTTCGCTAATTGAACCCGTTCCTTTGTATGACTATCTTTGTCACAGTAAAATCTTACCACAATCCTAGCGATTAGAATTGCTTGAAACCTTGTTGTGGCCCTACATCCTTGTCATGCTTGCTATGCTTAGAGTTGTGTAGTATCGGTCCATCGGGGTGATGAATTGAAAGTGGTTGTGAACATGTTAGTGAATGATGATAAAATGTGTAAAAAGATGATTTGGGCTAATGGGATAGATGCGATGACATGTAGGATTACATGGTGGGTTTTTCCGCTCCCCCGCATCGACCAAATAGTCGACTCGACTGCGGGATGTGAGCGGTTGTCTTTTTTAGACGCGTATTCTGGGTACCATCAGATCCGTCTGTATGGACCCGACGAGATCAAAACAACTTTCATCACTCCATTCGGTGCTTCATTATGTCACCATGCCATTCGGCCTCAAGAATGCCGAGCCACGCTCATGAGGATGATTCGAAGTGTTTACTCACTCAAATCACCGAAATGTGGAAGCATACATGGATGACATTGTGGTCAAGTCACGGAAAGGTTCCGACCTGTTGACCGACCTTGCTGAAACATTTGCCAATCTTAGGAGGTATGATATCGCTTAATCCATCAAAGTGCACATTCGAGTTCCCGTGGAAAGTTACTCGATTTTCTTGTTTCGAACGAGGAATCGATGCTAACCTGAAAAAGTTGGCACTATTCTCCAATGAAACGCCTGCATGCGTGTGCACGATGTCCGAAGCTTACCGGATGCTTGGCCGCTTTAAGTCGATTCATCTCTCGCCTCGGTGAAAAGGCATTGCCTCTTTACCGATCGATGAAGAAGTCGACAAGTTCGAGTGGACTCTCAAGTCGATGTAACGCTTGCGAGCTCAAAGCTCGCTCTCCACCAGCCGGTGCTTGCTGCCCCAATCAGCAAAGAGCCGTTGCTGCTTTACATTGCAGCCACATGACAAGTCGTCAAGATCAAGATTTACGGTCGAGCGGGAAGAGGAAGGAAAGCCTTCAAAGTTCAGCGCCCAATATATTATCTTTCAAGTGCTAACCCCATCAAGAAAAGATACCCTCATTATCGAAAGCTTGTGTATGGGATTTATATGACCGCAAAGAAGGTTGCTCACTACTTCTCGATCATTCCATTACAGATCGTTAGCGACGCCCGTATCGAGATTCTCGCACAACAGAGACGAACTGGTCGAGTGGCGAAATGGGCGATTGAACTTCTTCCCTTGATATCAAGTTTGAGGCAAAGAAAGCCATCAAGTCCCAAGCAATAGCAGATTTCATCGCCGAGTGGATTGAACAACAGCTATCGACTCAAGTTCACTCGAGCATCGGACTATGTTCTTTGATGGTTCCGTGCTGGGGTAGTATTGGTTTCCCCGAGGAGATAAGCTCGATATGTGGTCCAGATTCACTTTGATTCTTCCAACAATGAAGCGTAATCTGAAGCATTGTTGTATGGGTTGCGATGGCCATTTCACTCGGCGTCTGTCGCCTCATGGTCTATGGCGACTCAGATCTGGTGGTTAATCGGTGATGAAGGAGTGGACGTGAGAAGTCCAGCCATGATCTGCTCTCGTAATGCAAAGGAGGAAGCTAGAAAAGAAGTTTGAGGGTTAGAGCTCCATCACATACCCCGACTGAAAAATCAAGCTGCTGATGATTTGGCGAAAATAGGGTCCAAGAGGGAAGCCATTCCCAAGGGAGGGGTTTTGGAGCACATCCGCACACCGTCGATTCAAGAAGATCCTTTCACTGAAGAAGCTCCACAGCCAAAAAGTGCCACTGATCCGACTGAAGTTGAGGTCCCAGCGGTGGTCGACCTAGTCATGGAAGTCGTGGTCATCACTCCCGACTGACAAGTACCGTACATCGCGTACATCCTGAGGAAAGAGCTCTGGAGAATGAAGAAGAGGCTAGACAGATCGTCTGTCGATCTAAGGCCTTTACTGTGATCGGGGACAGTTATTCGAGAAAGCGTGATCGAGTCAGCCGTAGTGCATAACGCCGTAAGAAGGTCGATAATCCTTGATGATATCCACACGGGACTCAGATCACCATGCATCCTCTCGGACCATCGTGGCTAAAGCATACCGAAAGGGATTTTACCGCCAAAGGCAAATGAAATGGCAAAGGAAATAGTCGACACATGTGAAGGATGTCGGTTCTACTCCAATATGTCACACAAGCCCGCCTCAAAGATTAAAGACCATTCCACTCGTCGGCCTTTCGCTGTTTGGGGTTGGATATGATTGGGCACGAGAACTGGCAGGAGTGGTTTCACCTATTTGCTTGTGGTAGTCGACAAGTTCACGAAGTGGATCGAAGCTAAACCTATCAAGAACCTTGATGCGTGCACTGCTGTCAGTTTCGAGAATTGATATTCAAATATGGAGTTCCGCACAACATCATCACGGACAATGGGTCAAATTTTGATTCCGACAAGTTCAAAGCCTTTTGCGCCTCTCAGGGCACGCGAGTCGACTATGCTTCATCCGCCACCCCAAATGAATGGACAAGCTGAACGAGCAAATGGTCTAATTCTCAAAGGACTGAAACCTCGACTGATGCGTGATCTCAGGCATGTAGCAGGAGCGTGGGTTGACGAACTTCCGTCGGTTCTTTGGGGATTGAGGACCACTCCTAATCGCTCGATCGGGAGAACTCCATTCTTTATGGTCTATGGAGCTGAAGCAGTTCGCCGAGTGACCCGCTTCACAATGCCCCCGAGTCGAACTCTATTCTCAAGTCAAGCGAGCAAGCCCGCCAAGATGCAATCGACCTCCTTGAAGAGGAGAGAGATGGCCCTGATCCGCTCGACCATCTATCAGCAGGACTTGTGTCGATTCCATGCCAGAAATGTGGAGAGCCGAGCCTTTCAGGAAGGAGATCTGGTCCTCCGAGTGGATCAACAGAAACCACACAAGCTCGCTCCCACTTGGGAAGGTCCCTTCATCGTCACCAGAGTTCTTCACAATGGGGCTTACCATCTTTACAACGTCGAACACCAGATCGATGAGCCTCGGGCATGGAATGCGGAACTGCTCCGCCCCTTTTACACTTAAGAGCTCACTCGGGTGAGATGTAATAAAAGTACCTCTGTAGTTTGTCTATCCAAATCAAGAAGATTATAATTTTCCCAGAATTGTTATTACTTTTGTTAAAATCCCCCCAAGGGTGACTTAGCTGCGAATCCGCTTAGCCTAAGTTTGTAAAATCCTTACCGAGTGTCGAGCCAGCCTCTCACTCGGGGTTTAGCTGCAAACCGCTTCACCTAAGTATTCAAAATCCTACCGAGTGGTGAGCCAGCCTCCCACTCTGGGGCTTAGCTGCAGTCCAAGTACTCGCCTAAGTGTTTAAAATCCTACCGAGTGGTGAGCCAGCCTCCCACTCGGGGGCTTAGCTGCAGTCCAAGTACTCGCCTAAGTGTTTAAAGTCCCACCGAGTGGTGAGCCAGCCTCCCACTGAGGCTTAGCTGCAGTCCAAGTACTCGCCTAAATGTTTAAAATCCCACCGAGTGGTGAGCCAGCTCCCACTCGGGGCCTAGCTGCAGTCCAAGTACTCGCCAAGTATTTAATACAATGTGCACTTTGCAAGGACGACGAGGTACATGTCGATTGTTGCCTTCCCTTCAAAGCTATGACACAAAAATCCTCCTTGGGGCTTAGCTGCAGTCCAAGACTCGCTAAGTTTGAAAATCCCACCGAGTGGAGAGCAAACCTCCCACTGGGGCTTAGCTGCAGTCCAAGACTACTAAGTTTGAAAATCCCATCGAGTGGAGAGCAAACCTCCCACTGGGGCTTAGCTGCAGTCCAAGACTCCCTAAGTTTAAAATCCCACCGAGTGGAGAGCAAACCTCCCACTGGGGCTTAGCTACAGTCCAAGACTACTAAGTTTTGAAAATCCCACCGAGTGGAGAGCAAACCTCCCACTCAGAGGCTTACCTGCAGTCCAGTACTCGCCTAAGTTTTGAAAATCCTACCGAGTGGAGAGCAAACCTCCCACTCGGGGGCTTAGCTGTAGTCCGGGACTCGCCTAAGTTTGAAAACATACCGATCCGCAAGGACGACGAGGTGCAGGTCGACTGCTACCTTCTCCTTCGGAGCTGCGCCACAAGTACAACGTGCGCTCCATCCCGATCCGCAAGGACGATGAGGTGCAGGTCGACTGCTTCCTTCTCCTGCACCTTCAAGAGCCACAAAGTGTAGGTCGACTGGATCCACCTCAGAGCTGCATCTCAAACATTGAAGCATAATCCGAGTGAAGAGCAAAGTTCACTCGAAGGCAAACAAAAGCATATTGTGACTGTAAGTGCATCTAGTGCCCCTTAGTGATTTTGGTGTATTGAATACTTATAGGTTAAGGGACTAATGTGTTTATGAGTGTACACAAGTCTATAAGTCTATGAGGAGTTTGATATTTACAGAGAAAGTCGAATTCTAAAAATGAAGTTCTTCGATCAAGACTTTGAAAGTGAAGAAATTGGTGTGACCTTGAAGACTTGGTATTCATTTGAGGAACATGAAGCGTGAAGACTTTTGTTTTCGTAGTTTCATTTTCTCTTTCTTGAGTCATAGGAAACACCGTACTGTTAAAGGGGGTCGAGGAAATACTAAGGAAAAATTTCCATGTGATGCTCAACTCAAAATCCTACACCTACCAATCCCTTCGAGTGAAGCCATTAGAAATCTCATACAGTTCACCAATTTCTTCAAGGATGAGACGAAGTTCTTCTCGTCGCCGAGGAATTTGTTCTGACCGAGGAGTTAGGAATTCGCCAAAGGCGGATTGCCTACACAAGGAGGAACATGATAGCCCCGAGGAATTTGAGATTCAAATTTCGACCGTTCTGTCTCTTGGCCACCTGTCCCAAAATATTTTATCCACTTAACGGTCATAACATTGAAGGGCATTTATGTCTTATCATGTCGGGCTGCTCCCTAGGCTATAAATAGCCGCCCCCCTACAACCACTAGCTGGTTGGCTGCTCCGAGAGAAACTTGACACTTGTCATTTGAGAGCAACCCATCCTTCGAGGACTTTGAGCGAAAATCATCGAGTGAGGAAAAACCCAAAAACCAACCCCTACAAACCCTAAGTGATTGAGCATCACTGAAGAGATTGATCCTGCGTGGATCCGACACTTGTTACCTTTGAAGACTGTGCTTCTTCCAGACGGTTAGGCGTCATGGTCTAGAGCATCCAAGAGGAATTGTGGATCGCCGAGTGACCAAGTCTGTGAAGGTTTGGAAGTCGCCTGAAGGCTTACCACGAGTGATTGGACGAGGTCTGTGTGACCTTAGTTCAAGGAGAATACGGTGAGGACTTGGTGTCCTGAGCTGCGTGCTCAGCGATGGGTGTCCGGATCTGCGTGTCTTCGAGTTTAAATACTCAGCCGCCCAACCAGACGTATAACTAAGACAACAGTTGGAACTGGTCTACCAAATCATTGTCTTCACCAACCTAATCGGTTCTATTTCCTCAACCCTTTCATTTCCTCATTATCGTGTTGAGTGTTCGCTCATATATGTGTTTGAAGACTTTGATCAAGACTTTCTCAATTTCCTCGCCCAGTTTTTTCACCGCTTGTCTTCATCTTGTGCTATCCGTGTTCACGCTTTCTGACTCTTTGATTGTCTTCATTTCATCATGATGACCATGCCCGCATTCTGTTATGCATATTTCTGAGTACTTATTCCGCAGCAAGTAGTTCTTCACTTAGAATTTCCTCACCGCAAATTCCTCATTGAAGAATTCACAAAATCGCCTATTCACCCCCTCTAGTCGATATAACGACTTTCAATTGGTATCGAGCAAGGTACTCCTTGTTCGTGTGATTTTGGTTTAACCACCGAGTTTTAGTTATGTCGATCGCAGTATGATCAATGTCTCAGCCGGGTGTCCTACCTTTGATGGGACGGACTACCCTTATCGAAGAACAAGATGCTAATGCATCTTGAGGCAATTGACAACGATCTCGGTATGTTGTGGAAAATGGTGTTCCTCACCACACCTTCTCCAATGCTGCTGATGTGAAGAGATTCAAACAACTCGATTCTCAAGCTTAAGAATATCATATGTGGCCATCTCGAGTAAAGGACAATATGGAAGAGTGAGTGCTTTGGAACTGCTAAGTTTATCCGGGATAGGCTGTCCAAAGTAAATGAAGGAGTCTCAACTCAGCGTGACTCGAGTTGATGTTCTTCGAATCTCTTCAACCGCTTCAAAAGACTCGACAATGAAAATGTTCAACAAACCTTCGATCGCTTCATCGACATCTCAAATGAGCTTCAAGCGCTTGGTGCCACCGACATCACCGACAATGAGGTGGTGAAGAAATTGTTGAGATCGTTTGATTCCTCATTTGATACTCGCACCGATGATACAAGAGCGCTGACTACAAGTCACTTGATCCAGCTGATATCCTCGAGAGGCTAAATACTCATGAGTTCCAGCTTGTCAAAAGAGAGATCTCTATGGTTCTAGCTATGGAAAACCACGTGCCTCAAGGCCAAGGCTGTGTCTCGAATCTGATTGTGAAGAGTCCGTAGTAGCCTTGGAGATCCCAAGAATTGGGCCAGGAGCTAGCACCGCCGTGAAGAAATTCCAAGTTCTCAAGACGTGGTCGCTGGAAAATCCTCAAGTAGCAGTGATTCCTCATCCAGTGACTATAAGAGAAGACTTTTCCACAAATGCAAGAAACCTGGTCACTACATTCAGGATTGTCCTCAGTGGGAAAAGAAATTAAAGAAGAAGAAATACAAGGATTACAGTTCTGATGACGCTAAGAAGAAGAAGAAATTGTCGAAATCTTCATCATCAAAATCCTCAAAGCCCTCTTCTCACAAGAAGAGCAGCTCCAAGAAGGCTCGCATTCATTGGCAAGGAAATGGACTCAAGTTGAATCGAGGAACATGAGGAAGAGGAGGCATCAAGAATCCGGTCCGTGTGGCTAGTCCGGCTCGCCATCGCCTTCGCAAGAAGTCCATCTTCAACTCAAGAAAATGACCTCACCAACAAAGCTGATGAAGATAGTGATGACTACGCTCCCACCTATTGCTTTATGGCAAAGGGTGCCAAGGTACTCAAATATACCTCCTCTGAATCTAGTGAAAATGAATCTGATGAAGATCTCAAGCCCAGCTACTCTAAACTTGCTAAAATTGCTGTAAAACAACAAAGAGCTTTTGAAAAGGTTCAAAACATGCTAGATAAAAGTGATGATATGTTGGGTGAAGAAATGGATCGCACTAAAGCCCTGACTGAAAATCTTCATAGACTTTAGTCTAGGCTTGACAGTCTTCAAGGTCATCATAACACTCTCTTATCTGATCATGAGAAACTTCCTTATGAATTTCTTCAAAGAAAGCAAGATCTTCAGAAGGAGCGCGATTCATTACTTGCTCAACAAATCAGCGCTTCTCAAGAAGAATTTGTTCCTCCATGCTTAAAGTGCATTGAACGTGAATCTGCTAATTCTTCACCTGAATGTTCAAATGCTTCAACTGTTATAAATTCTTCACCGCCTCGCTATCACTAATTCCTCATCCGAGGACATTGCTAGTATCACCGACGATGCAGGGTTGAAGGAATTGTACATGACAGCATGTACAAAAGCCTCAAAGGGCATCCGACTCTTTGTGATGTGCTTAAAAGAAGATCCTCAACAGTAAACCCTAGGAAAGAGAGTATTGCCTTTGAGAGGAAACTCAATGTTGATGGAACATATTGAAGCTTGAGCAAGACCCCAAAACCTCATGGGTTGCTGCAAAGGGACCTCCAGCTTGATCCATCTAACTTATCTGCTTTACATGTGAATCTCCTCATTCTTCCGATGAGTCATTTGACTCAACTATAAACTGTTCAAAAATCAGAATGATGAAGTATTTGCTAGATATGTTGGCACTAATCGCAGGAACGGTTCCCTATGAAGAAAATCTGGGTTCCCAAGAAGTGCCTTGAAAGTCTTCAGTGAATGTCCTCATGACACCACCTGTGAAGAAAAGGAACCCCAGATCCACTAGTGGAAAAACAGGCTTTCCGTCCAGCCCATAAGTCGCGGGTTGTAGGAACTGCGATTAATGGGACCTTTAGTCGCGGTTCGAGGTGAACCGCGACCAAAGGCTCCGGCCTGGGCGCCGGTGGCCAGCTGGTG
>JAHIAM010006436.1:0-24914 GCA_021605205.1 Aegilops longissima | reverse complement strand
AGTCTTTTGTAGATGAGGATTCGAGCCCCGCTCTCGTTGTTCCAAAGTCTTGACCCTTCAACATCAACAAGAAGAAGACCAACGATGCCACATCTTCCACACAAAGCCAGCATCAATGGACGGTCCATCAAGGTCATCATCGATGGAGGTAGTTGCCACAACTTGGCAAGTGAAGAACTATGCTCCAAGCTACAATTGGTCAAGAGGAAGCACCCACACCCTTACAAGGTTCAATGGCTAAGTGACTCCTAGGACTATACGAGTCGAGCATACGGTCCAAGTCTCCTTCAAAATTGGTGCTTATTAAGACACTTTGGAATGTGATGTGGTCCCAATGACCGCTTGCCACCTACTTCTTGGTCGACCATGGCAATTCGGACCGTGGTGTCATCCACAATGGGCGCATCCAATCACTATAGCTTCAAGATGAAGGGGAAAGAATATATAACTACGACCTATGTCTCCTAGTCATGTGATAGCCGACAAACAAGCCACCCATCATAGAGAAAAGAGTGAGAAAGGATCCACCAAAAAGTGAGTGAGAGCCACAAGCCAAATTTGAGCGACTCTTCGCTTAGAGAGAAAAAAAACCTCATTCTATTTTCCACCAAAAGTGAGATGAGAGAAGTGTGTGAGAACCCATCTACCGTGGATGCACTTTGTCCTTGTGTGCAAGGATGGAGAACCAAAAACTAACACCATTCACGAGCTACCTTTGGTGTTTCAATCTCTTTTGAAGGAATTCCAAGATATTTTTCCCGATGAGCTACCTCCCGGTCTACCCTCCTCTTCGAGGCATTGAGCATCGAATCGACCTCTTCCCCGGAGCGCCTCTACCAAACAAAGCTCCATACCGAGTCAATCCGAAGAAACCAGGAGATTCAACGGCAAGTACAACAACTCATCGACAACGGTCATGTACGGAAAGCCTAAGCCCTTGTGCCGCTCCTGTTATTCTTGTGCCTAAGCCCGATGGAAGTTTCGCTTGTGTTCGATTGTAGACCTATCAATGCTATTACTGTCTCGATATAGGCATCCCATTCCTTGCTTAGATGACATGCTTGATGAACTTAGTGGAGCCAACTTTTTCAAAAATTGATCTTAAAAGTGGTTATTATCAAATCCGCATACAAGAGGGTGATGAATGGAAAATGCTTTCAAAACCAAATTTGGTTTATATGAGTGGTTAGTGATGCCTATGGGTCTTTCTGGAAGCTCCCGTACTTTTGTGCGTCTTATGCATCACGTGCTTCGTCCTTACATTGGAGTCTTTGTTGTGGTCTACTTTGACGATATTCTTGTGTTTAGCAAAACCATGAAAGAGCACATCAACCATGTAAAATCTGTGTTGCAAACTCTTCGCAAGGAAAGCCTTTATGCAAACTTGAAAAATGCACATTTGGAGTTGACAAAGTGGTTTTCTTGGGTTTTGTTGTTTCAAAGGGTGTCCATGTTGATGAATCTAAAATTGAAGCAATCAAAACTTGGCCCCAACCCACCAATTTGCAACAAGTGCCGAAGTTTTTCTTGGTCTTCCGGTTTTTATCGCCGCTTTGTGAAAGATTTTAGCACAATTGCCGCCCTTTGCATGCTTTGAGCAATAAGAATACTCCCTTTGTTTGGGGAACTTTGCAATCAACCGCTTTTGATGAGCTCAAGTCTTTGCTTACTCATGTTCGATTCTTGCTTTGCCCAATTTTGACAAAACTTTGAGGTTCATTGTGATGCAAGTGGTACCGAATTGGCGGAGTTTTGATGCAAGAAAACGAGCCATTGGTTATTTTAGTGAAAACTCTCCGGTGCTCAAATTAATTATCCCATTTATGATAAGGAATTGTATGCTTTAGTAGTGTGCTCCATGTTTGGGAACATTACCTTAGACCTCATGAGTTTGTCATCCATACCGATCATGAAACGCTTAAGTACCTCAAAGGTCAAACCAAGTTGAACAAGCGTACATGCCAAATGGAGTGAATTCATTGAATCTTTTCCTTATGTGATCAAGTACATTAAGGGTAAAGAGAATGTAGTTGCTTGACGCTTTCACACGATATGCATGCTTGTCACTCAACTTGAGTTGAATGTCATTGGTTTTGAGCATATAAAAGACTTGTATGAGCATGATCCATCTTTTGCTTCTCCTTATGCTAAGTGTTTGACGACACATCTTGGGAACAATATTACATCAAGGATGGTTATCTTATGAGAGCTAACAAACTTTGCATTCCCGAGTCGTCTCTTCGCTTGCTCCTTTGCAAGAGGCTCATGGAGGCGGACTCATGGGACACTTTGGACGTGATAAAACATTCGCCATGCTCTCCAACAACTACTTTTGGCCCAAGATGTTCCATGACGCATAACGCTTCACCAACCGATGCTATACATGTCGCAAAGCTAAGTCTAAAGCTCAATCTCATGGTCTTTACATGCCTCTTCCTATCCCATATCAACCATGGGAAGACATTAGTATGGATTTTGTACTTGGTTTGCCTAGGACTCAAAATGGCAAGGATTCCGCCTTTGTTGTTGTGGATAGATTTTCTAAGATGGCATTATTTCATACCTTGCAACAAGATAGACGATGCTTCACATGTTGCAAATCTCTTTGTAGGGAAATCTATGCACTCCATGGCATACCAAAGACAATCATCTCCGATCGTGGACGCCAAGTTCTTGAGTTACTTTTGAAGACCCTTATGTGCAAAGCTCGAATCAAGCTCTTGTTCTCCTCGCATACCATCCTCAAACCGACGTACAAACGGAGGTGACGAATCAAGACACTATCCACTCTACTTCGTGGTCTTGATCAAGAAGAACATCAAGGAATGGGAAGCATGTCTACCCATCGCCGAGCACGCCTACAATCGTGCAAGACATTCTACTACCGAAGTCCCCTTCGAGGTCGCTCACGGTTTCAACCTGTTGTCCCCATTGGACATTCTACCACTCCCTCTCCAAGAGCGCACTCAACATGGATGCAAGTGAATCGAAGCAAACTACATCAAGAAGATGCACGAAGATACAAGGCACAGAATTGAGCGCCAAGTACAACGCCAAGCAAACAAGCTCAATGCCAACAAACATCCCATCGTCTTTCAACATTGGTGATCTAGTGTGGCTACACCTTCGCAAGGACCGCTTCCAAAGAACGCAAGTCAAAATTCTCCTCGGCCGATGGACCTTTCAAGGTGCTAGCACGCTACAACGATAACGCTTACAAGATCGACATACCGAGACAAGTACAACGTCGGCCGACATCTTCAACGCCAAGGACCTTGCACCTCTCCATGGAGATGAAGTTTTGATCCGAGGTCGATTTCTCCCAATGGGGGGGAGATGATGGAGCATCCCCACTCATCCCCACGGACGCGCTCTACATCTCCCTCAACACCACCGGACCCATGACAAGAGCCCGAGCCAAGGCTATTGAAGATAAGGTGAACTCGCCCCTCCGAACTTCTTATTTCTACCCATGAGACATGGCTACTACCTCATTCAAACTCTATGTGTAATCGATACATGGAGGCGAACCAAGGATCTACTACTTGCAAGAGCCAAGACGGCGAGGACCCCAAGTATGTCGAAGAGGAGGAAGGATGCAATTGCTTACAGGACACGGACGTCTGACCCTTCCCGGACGTCCGACGATTCCTCAGACGGACGTCTGACGCCCCGGACGTCCGGAACATCGCTACCCGAATCAAACCTACGACGACCGGAGTTGACCGGACGTCCGGACTACGACCTCCGAGCTGGAACTACTGACGACATGATAGCCGGACGTCCGGATTCTCCACGAAGCCCCGGACGACCGATCCGCTACGGACGACCGACGCACCTACGGCTGTAGAGAAGAATCCACGGACGTCCGAACGTGTCCGACGACTGACCTTCCCGAGCCTCCGGACGTCCGACGCCTTTCCGGACGTCCGATGTTCGATACGCGGGTGAAGCCCATGTACCTTCGCTTTGACTTCCATTTGCACCAAGACTATAAATAGGACCCTCCCATCTCCTAGTTAGGGTTAGCTTTGGATTTGCTCACATTTCGTGTGAGAGTTTTGCTCATCCACATTGGCTACTTCTCCTTCAGATCGTGACCTCTTGAGAGAAGATCCCCTGCCGGATTCAAGACCCCTCCTAGGGTGGACCCCATCAAGACCTCCTCTCGAGAAGATCGGCTACTCTTGTATCTTTACCTTTATTGTTCTTGAATCTTGTGCTACACTATGTGTTCATCGATCTAGCGCCAGTGTGATTGTTTTCTTGTCGGGTTGAGTGAATTCCTCTCGCTTCCCTGTGTTTCTCTTGTTCTTCCGCTGTTCTTCGTGTTCCTCGAGGGGATTCTTCCAAACGTGAAAGATCGCCCACATAGGGTTCCGCCACATCAATGGCTCTCCCAACACAACAAGCATCAATAGCATGGGGCACAAAGAAATCATGACAATAGCTACTAGGATCTCCACCAAGCATGCAACACGCATAGAAGTGGCATAATGATGAAACATGGGTAGATGCAAGCAAGGGTCACAATTGCATGGCAAAGGCATAGGAGCAAGCATAACATGCAAAGTGAACACTTATAGAATGGGCATAAGGTAACAAGTGATATATAGCCCAAAGCCGTGTGAGAGCCAAGTAGAGGAGATGCGCCAGTAGTCCTTGCGCCAAGGAACGGTGGTAAGGATAGTCCACTGGATCCCAAAGCATCGTTGCTCTCAAGAGCTCCTTTCACAACTCTTGGGATTGAGAAATTGATTTCAGTATACATGAGTACCTACACAAAACAAAGACAAAGGAAAAATTGTGTGAGATGGTATATGTGCACATCATCCATCATGATGCGCACATGCATGTGTCGGTTAGCACAAAATATCCAATGCTCAAATAAATGAGATGCGTGATATAGAAACATGTCATCCATCATGATAGGTTTGTTATTATGTATGGTATAATGGAGACTCAAATTGTGCATCTCCTTTCCATTCTGCAGGAGACACGGTTGCATACCTAAGGCTACGTAGGACTCTATGCATGCCTAGGTACCAAGGAGACCTCTCGAGATGCTTTCTAATGATGGACAAGTCCCAAGTACAAGGATGAAGGAACACGACGAGAGGAACCGAGAAATCTGCAGAGCTCCTGACATCCGGCTGTCAGCCCGACATCCGCCCTTCCTCAGAAGCCCGATATCCGCCCCAAATTTCGACATCCCGATAGAGGCAAAGGTGTCCCGATGTTTCATGAGATGGTGGCTATCGCTTCGTGGAGTCGACTTTGACGATCCGATCATTTAACGCACGCGAGACGTCAGCTTTAGCAATCGCTAAACCAACTTCCGAGGGTTATCGACCACGCCGAGCACGATCAACTCACCACGAGGGCCTGCTTCGCGAGCAAACGAAGAACAAGCAAGAAACTGAGATTGCAATCTGGATATTGCGAATATAAGATGAAAGCTTTATTGATCAAGGTGGGGTTCTCAGGACGCTTTGTCCGGTCGCTGAACACAAACGGCACGCCAAGTTGCAGCTATGGCGTAACTTTTTAATCTAAACAAAACCTAAGGTCTAAACGGTGCCCTAAGGGCTGTATATATGGAGGAAGAGGGGAATTTCGTGGCCCTTGGTGGAGGGGTCCAAATCAACCCTAACTCTTGTTTCCCCACATACCATGGACTCTAAAAACAGCCTATACTTAAGTATTTCGAAATTACATGGGCCTGGCTCACTAATAAGGTGACGCAGACCTAGAATAGCCTTTGGGACGACATTTATGAAGTAGCATCTTGTATATTTCTGTCCAAGGCTTCATGCATCCATTATGGTGGCTTCAAAGTCCCGAAATCATCACTTGTAACTCCGTTTGTTCTCTTGCGCATGGCATTATCTCCATGCTTGTTGTTGCTCCAATGTCCATCCTTCTCCAAGCTAGGCCTTCATTTGTAAGCAAAACAAATGTATCCAATTTAGGCAAGATCATATTCTCATGAACATTAGAATCATTACCAAAAACGAAAGTACCGATAATTTAATTGGCATGCGCGAGCTCTAGTAATTGGTCCAAGATATGTAGCAAGAGGGGCTGTGGGTGTAACAATGGTATTGATGTCCTCATCATCCTCCCTTCTTGAAATGAAGTCGCCCCTCGACTTGAAGCTCATATTCCTCACCCAAATAAGGCTTCAAATCTGCAATGTTAAAAGTGGACTAACCCCAAAATCTGCAGGCAGCTCAAGTTTATATGCATTATCATTTATTTTCTAACACCTTAAATGGACCATCAAGACGTGGCATTAGCTTTGATTTGCGCAAATTAGGAAACCTATCCTTACGCAAATGTAACCAAACAAGATCTCCGTGCAAAGACAACATGTTTTCTACCCTTATCTCCAAAGATGTTTATATTTAGCATTCATACGCCAATGTTTTCCTTAGTTATCTCATGCATTTTAAAATCAATTCAGCACGTTCTTTAGCATCAAAATTAACCTTCTCCAAGATGGAAGAGGCAACAAATCAATAGGTGCACGAGGTAGGAAGCCATACACAATTTCAAAAGGGCACATCTTAGTAGTAGAATGCAATGAACGATTATAAGCAAATTCAATATGAGGCAAGCATTCTTCCCACATTTTCTTATTATTTTTCAAAACAGCCCTAAGCATAGTAGACAATGTTCTATTGACTACTTCAGTTTGTCCATCAGTTTGGGGGTGACAAGTAGTACTAAAAAGCAGTTTAGTCCCCAACTTAGCCCATAAACATCTCCAAAAGTGGCTAAGAAATTTAGTATCACGATCTGAAACAATAGTATTTGGCACACCATGCAAGCGAATAATTTCACGAAAGAACAAATCAGCAACATTAACAGCATCATCGCTTTTATGACATGGTATAAAGTGTGCCATTTTCGAGAATCTATCCACGACAACAAATATGCTATCCCTCCCCTTCTTTGTTCGAGGTAAACCTAAAACAAAGTCCATAGATATATCCTCCCAAGGAACACTAGGCACAGGCAAAGGCATATATAAACCATGAGGATTGAGTCGTGACTTAGCTTTTTGACATGTAGTGCAGCGAGCAACAAAACGCCAACATCCCGCCTCATCTTTGGCCAAAAGAAATGTGTAGCAAGTATATCCTCCGCCTTCTTGACGCCAAAGTGTCCCATTAATCCTCCTCCATGCGCCCCGAACAACAAAGACTTAACAGAGCTAGGTGAATGCATAGCTTGTTAGCACGAACACAAAACCATCATTAATAACGAACTTGTTCCATGTTCTTCCTTCTTTACAATTCTGCATTACATCTTTAAAATCAGCATCATGCACATATTGATCTTTGATGGTCTCCAAACCAAATATTTTGAAGTCAAGTTGTGAAAGCATAGTATATCGATTTAGACAAAGCATCAAGAATAACATTTTCTTTACCCTTCTTGTGTTTAATGACATAAGGAAAGTCTCAATGAATTCAACCCATTTAGCATGTCTACGATTCAGTTTAGCTTGACTTTTAATATGTTTCAAAGATTCATGATCGAATGTATAACAAATTCTTTGGGCCATAAATAATGTTGCCATGTCTCTAAAGTCCCAACAAGAGCATATAATTTTTGTCATAAGTAGAATAGTTCAGACTAGGCCCACTCAATTTTTTCGAAAAGTATGCAACAGGTTTGCCATCTTGTAATAACACACCTCCTAATCCAATTCCACTAGCATCACATTCAAGCTCAAAAGTCTTATTAAAGTCAGAAGTTGGAGTAAAGGAGCATGTGTCAACTTATCTTTCAATACCGTGAAGGCTTCTTCCCGTGCGGTACCCCAAACAAAAGGCACATCCTTCTTTGTAAGCTCATTGAGAGGTGCAGCAATGGTGCTAAAGTCTCTCACAAAACGCCTATAGAAACCAGCGAGTCCAAGAAAACTCCTCACTTGTGTGACCGCTTTGGGCTGCGCCAACTCTCAATAGCTTCAATCTTGGCTTTATCAACTTCAATTCCTCGTGGAGTAACAACATAGCCAAGAAAAGATACTCGGTCGGTGCAAAAGGTGCACTTCCAAGGTTACCAAACAAACGCATCACGAGAGCATTAAAAACAGACGAATGTTCCAAATGTTCTTCCAAAGATTTGCTATAAATCAAGATATCATCAAAGTAAACTACCACAAATCGTCCAATGAAAGCACGAAACTTCGCTCATTAATCTCATGAAAGTACTAGGTGCATTAGTTAACCCAAAAGGCATGACTAACCACTCATATAATCCAAACTTAGTTTAAATGTTGTTTTCCATTCATCTCCCAATTTCATACGAATTTGATGGTATCCACTACGCAAATCAACTTTGGAGAATATTGTAGAGCCACTAATTCATCAAGCATATCATCTAGCCTAGGAATAGGATGACGATAACGAATAGTAATATTATTAATGCCTCTACAATCAACACACACATACGCCGACGCACCATCCTTTTAGGCACTAGTATAATAGGAACAAGACAAGGACTAAGAGATTCGCAGATATAACCTTTGTCGAAAGCAGCCCCGACTTGACGATAATCTCCTTCGCCTCCTCCGGATTGGTACGGTATGGTGCGCGTTGGTAGCGATGCACCGGAATTAAGTCAATTTGATGCTCAATCCCTCTAATAGGTGGTAATCCTATGGCACGCCTTGTGGGAAGACGTCAACTCCTCGCAAAATGTTAGTGACAATAGGGGCAAAGAGGAAGGCACGCCCTCGAATGAAAATAATGCCTCTTTGCACACAAAAGCATAGCAAACAGATTTGCTAGAATCTAGCTCATCAATATCAGATTTGGTGGCAAATAAACATGCACTTTTCAGTTTAATTTCGTAGCAACATTAGATGGTTTATTATTAGGCTTCATTTGTTGCTCAAATTCTTTTGCCACAATCTGATTTTCACTCTTATTTTTCTCCTGTTTTGCTTTATTAGCTCTATTAATATCATCTTTCAAAATGGAATCAGAGTCATAGGAAGCAAAGTAATATTTTTATCCTTGTGAACAAGAGATATCGATTGTTTCTACCATGGTGTGTGTGAATTTTTATCAAATTGCCATGGTCTACCAAGTAATAAGGAACATGTTTGCATAGGTACCACATCACAATCAACATAATCAGATATGTAGAGATACTAAATGCACACTAACAAGACGTGTTACCTTAACCTTGCCGTTGTTGTTGAACCATTGGATGTGGTAAGGATGTGGATGTGGTCTTGTGGTGAGAGAAAGCTTCTCCACCATATCCATGCTAGCCAAGTTGTTGCAGCTCCTCCATCTATGATGACGCGAATAGAACGCTCCTTCACAACTCCCTTGTATGGAACAAGTTATGCTCTGATTTTGCTCGGCTTGTGTAACTCGCACACAAAACACGCTGAGCAACTAAACATTCATACCGCAAAAGATCTTCAGAGCCATGTATTGCGTCTCAGGATCGTAATCATCTCCACCGTGTTCTTCATGTGTAATAAGAGCCAAAGTCTCTTCATCATAGTCACTAGCGCACTCATACCCACCATCCTCCGTGAGCAATCATCACACGCTGAGATTGGCATTCTTCAAGAAATGTCCTCTTCCCTCTACAAGCGACGACAAATAATATCACTTGTGTGTGCTACTGACGCCATGGAAGAAGAAAGAGCTACTGTAGGCCCAAAGAGTGTACTCTTTGGCAGATAGTGGTGGTTGTGCTCGCTTTCTTGTATCACGGTTGAGGTGGCACATGGACGAGGCCGTGTAGTAGAACGTGTAGAAGTAGATGATGCACGGGTGTCCATGATGAAGGTCGACACCACTTGAGAAAAAGTTAGTTCGCCGCCAAGCGCCGCCGATCCCTGACTTCACGCTCAGCTTTACAAGCAAGATGGAATAATCGAGGATATTATTATAATCCTTGTAGTCTAGAATGGTCTCGACTCTCTATTTAATCCACCCAGAAAAACGTGCAAGCATAGCTTCATTCTCCTCAACAATGCCACATCTAATCAAGCCAGTTTGTAATTCACTGATAATATTCTTCACCGAATTTTTTCCTTGTCTTAAGCGCTGCAATTTTTGAAGTAATTCACATCGATAATATGGTGGAACCCAACGAGTACGCATATAGCAGTTTTCAAAGCAGCCCAAGTAGTCGAACAGGATATAATCTACAATGTTCACCACCAAACACATGCAAAGCTAGTGAAAGCACAAACAGCAGCGAGAACACGCCTCTCCTCGTGATATTGTAAACATGTAAATCGTTGTTCGCATTATAACTCCCAAGTAAGATATACATCGTGAACATATCTACCTTCAAATGGTGGAATATTCAATTTCAGTTTAGGGAGATGGTCATGATCTCGCACTCAAGGGGAGCCCAAACATTGCCATTATTTGCATGTGGACTAATTTGGTGGTTGTGGTGCTGAGTGGTTACTGCGAGTTCGATGTTGATCAACCTCATCCTCGTAATCTCTCACATAATCATCTCCCTCCCCGCAAAGCATGGTGGAGCCACGTATATCAATGAAAGAGCATCAGCAGTTTTGGCCAAATAAGGGACACGGAAGCTCTCATGAGGGCTGTTTCGCTATGTGGAGGTAGTCCTTGTTGTTGTAGTAGAGGTGCGTTAAGTCACCCGGTGGTGGTGGTGGTAGACGCGTAGCAAATTCATTAAACTTGTTGTCGAGCTTTGTTTCAACGCCTTCTCAATGCCATCTATCTTCTCATGACCTCTTCAAATCTATTTAGCACATCTTCCACCGCCCACTCATCATTTGTTGAAACTTATCATGTAGCGCTTTGTTTGTCATGTTCTCCTTATCAGTCACGTTTTGTGATCCTGCCATGGTTAGCAAGCAATAGAGACAACCCAAGTAGAAAGTTTTTTGACCCGCTTCAGCTTTTTGGGTCCGGCAATGAAAAAAAATTTTGGTCTAAAAATTTCGTGGCCCATCCCGTCACCGACCAAGAGTTTTGAGACACTCGCCATTATAGTGATTTTCAAAAAAAAAAAAAAAAAAAAAGAGCAGCAAAAAGCAGCGTAAAAAAAAGGAGCGAAAAAATTCCAGAGTGTGCTTTTTTCGTTGTTTCCGCAGCAGCTAGTGATTTTGTTAGTGTTCTAGGCTCGCTGTCTCTAGCACGGTTCAGCTTTAGGACCAAAGACAGCACTGCGCTGCTGAGCGCTTATTCAACTTTGCATCTCATGAATTGATTATTGCGGACCCTTTTGCTACCATATTATAAGCCTTCCCAGCTCCACATACATCTACATCTGCGTTTGACTCTCCCACGTAATCGCTTATCCAAGCTTTGAGAGTTTTGACTACATCGTTGTCGATCACCGCTGGCTGGGTAAGAACCGGTAAGAATTTGAGATTTGCTTGACGGATTTGTGATCGTCCACCACACCACCACCACCACTTCCTAGTAGTCTGTCGAATCATATTCTTGTGTGTTTCTATTGTCGCTTAACCATGGCAGGATCACAAGTTTACGAGACTGACCGGGAGAACATGACAAACAAAGCGCTACATGATAAGTTTCAACAAATGATGAGTAGGCGTGTGGACGATGTGCTAAATAGATTTGAAGAGGCCATGGAGAAGATAGATGGCATTGAGAAGGCGTCAAACAAAGCTCGATAATGTGTTTAATGAATTGCTCGCGCTGCCTACCACCACCACCACCGCCGCACGTAACGCACCTCTACTACAACAACAAGGACTACCTCCACATCGCTAAACAGCCCTCCGCCGAAGCTTCCTGGTGTCCCTCTTCACCGCCAAGCTGCCGGTGCTGCTTTGTTGATACTTCAGGGCTCCCGCCGCCAAGCGGGGAGGATGATTATGTGAGAGCTTACGAGGATGAGGTTGATCAACATCAACCACGTGCAACCACCAGCACCACAACCACCAGGTCGCCCACATGCAAACAATGGCAATGTCTGGCTCCCTTCAGTATGAGATCATGACCATCTCCTTAAACTGAAATTGAATATTCCACCATTTGAGGGTAGATATGTTCCCGATATATATCTTACTTGGGAGTTAGAAACCAACAACGATTTACATGTTTACAATATCCCGAGGAGAGACGGTTCCTGCTGCTGTTTGTGCTTTCACTAGCTTTGCATGTGTTTGGTGGTCTGAACATTGTAGATTATATCCTGCTCCAGCTACTTGGGCTGCTTTTGAAACTGCTATGCGACCGTTGTTCCACCATATTATCGCGTAGAATTACTTCAAAAATTGCAGCGCTTAAGACAAGGAAAAATTCGTAGAAGAATATTATCGAATTACAAACCGCTTGATTAGATGTGGTATTGTTGAGGAGAATGAAGCTATGCTTGCACGCTTTCCGGGTGGATTAAATAGAGAGATTCGCACCATTCTAGACTACAAGGATTATAATAATATCACCGATTATTCCATCTTGCTTGTAAAGCTGAACGTGAAGTGCAGGATCGATGTGCCTTGGCGCCGACTAACTTTTCTCGCAGGTCGACCTTCATCATGGACACCACGCAAGTATCATCTACTTCCACACGCTCTACTACACCGCACTCTCCGCCGCCGCCACCTCCAACCCGGTGATACAAGAAAGCTGATGTAGGGCAGAACCCTATGTGGGCGATCTTTCACGTTTGGAGAGAATCCCTACGAGGAACACGAAGAACGAGCGGAAGAACACGAGGGAAAACACGGGGAGAACGAGAGAGAGGTCACTCAACCGACAAGAAAACGATCACACAAGCGCTAGGTCGATGAACACATAGAGTAGCACGAGATTCAAGAACAATAAAGGTAAAGATACAAGAGTAGCCGGTCTTCTCCGAGAGGAGGTCTTGATGGGGTCCACCCTAGGAGGGGGTCTTGAACCGCTTGGGGATCTTTCTCCAAGAGGTCCTGATCTCAAGGAGAAGTAGCCAAGTGGATGAGCAATGGCTCTCACACCAAATATGAGCAAATCCAAAGCTAACCCTAACTAGGGATGGAAGGGTCCTATTTATAGTCTTAGTGCAAATGGAAGTCAAAACGAAGGGGTACATGGGCTTCAGCCAGCGCACGCGCCTGGACGTCCGGAGGCTCGGAGGGTCCGGACGTCCGGCCCGCTCGATGTCCGCTTATTCTTTTCTCGCCGTGGTGCGCTTGGCCGTCCGGGCGGGCCGGCCGTCCGGCTTGTGGAGGGTCCGGACGTCCGAGGCGGCGGTCGTCTGTAGATCCGTTCGGTGATGGTCGTCCGGACGTCCGTCAGCCCGGCCGTCTGTAGGTTTGATTCGGTGGCGATGTTCCGACCGGAGGGCGCTTGACGTCCGTGAGTTTGATTCGGTGACGGTTCCGGACGTCCGGAGGGCGCTTGACGTCTGCGGACTGAATCGCCGGACGTCCGGAGGGGGTCGGACGTCTGCGTTCTCAGAAGCTTCAGCAGCCTTCCTTCTTCCTCTTCGACATACTTGGGGTTCTCGCCGCCTTGGCTCTTGCAAGTAGTGGATCCTTGGTTTGCCTCCATGTATCTGATTACGATAGAGTTTCGGAATGAGGTAGTAGCCATGTCTCATGGGTAGAAATAAGAAGTTCGGAGAGGAGCGAAGTTCACCTCATCTTCAATAGCCTTAGCTCGGCTCTTGTTATGGGTCCCGTGGTGTTGAGGGAGATGAAGGCACGTCCGTGGGGATGAGTGAGGGCTGCTCGATCATCTCCCCCTTGGGAGAGATCCGACTGGATCAAAAACTTCATCTCCATGGACAGGTGCAAGGTCCTTGACGTTGAAGATGTCGCCACGCTGTACTTGTCGCGAGGTATGTCGATTTTGTAAGCGTTGTCGCTGTAGCGCAAGAGCACTTTGAAAGGGCCATCGGCTCGAGGTAGAAGTTTGACTTATGCTCTTTGGGGAAGCGGTCTCATGAAGGTGTAGCCACACTTGATCGCCAATGTTGAAGACGATGGGTTGTTTGTTGGCGCTGAGCTTGTTTGCTTGGCGCTGTACTTGGCGCCAATTGTGTGCCTTGTATCTTCGCATCTTCTTGATGTAGCTTGCTCGCTCACTTGCATCCATGTTGGTGCGCTTGGAGAGGTAGTGGTAGAATGTCCAATGGGGACAACGGGTTGAAACCGTAGACGACCTCAAGGGGACTTGCCGGTAGTTGAATGTCTTGCACGATTGTAGGCGATTTCGGCGATGGGTAGACATGCTTCCCACTCCTTGATGTTCTTCTTGATCAAGACACGAAGTAGAGTGGATAGTGTGCGGTTCGTCACCTCCGCTTGGCCGCCGGTTTGAGGATGGTATGCCGAGGAGAACAATAGCTTGATTCCGAGCTTGGCGATAGGGTCTTCCAAAAGTAACTCAAGAACTTGACGCCACGATCGGAGACGATTGTCTTTGGTACTCCATGGAGTCGCAAGATTTCTACAAAAGAGATTAGCAACATGTGAAGCATCGCTCATCTTGTTGCAAGGAATGAAATGTGCCATCTTAGAAAATCTATCCACAACAACAAACACGGAATCCTTGCCATTTTGAGTCCTAGGCAAACCAAGTACAAAATCCATGCTAATGTCTTCCCATGGTTGATATGGAATAGGAAGAGGCATGTAAAGACCATGAGATTGAGCTTTAGACTTAGCTTTATGACATGTATAGCATCGGTTGGTGAAGCGCTGTACGTCACGGAACATCTTGGGCCAAAAGTAGTTGTTGGAGAGCGTATAATGTCTTGTCGCCATTCAAAGTGTCCCATGAGTCCGCCTCCATGAGCCTCTTGCAAAAGGAGTAAACGAAGAGAAGACTCGAATGCAAAGTTTGTTAGCTCTCATAAGATAGCCATCCTTGATGTAATATTGTTCCCAAGACGATGCGCCAAACACTTAGCATAAGGAGAAGCAAAAGATGGATCATGCTCATACAAGTCTTTTATATGCTCAAAACCAATGACATTCAACTCAAGTTGGGTGACAAGCATGCATATGCGTGAAAGCTGCCGGGCAACTACATTCTCTTTACCCTTAATGTACTTGATCACATAAGGAAAAGATTCAATGAATTCACCCATTTGGCATGACGCTTGTTCAATTTAGTTTGACCTTTGAGGTACTTAAGCTGCTTCATGATCGGTATGGATGACAAACTCATGAGGTCTAAGGTAATGTTCCCAAACATGGAGCACACGACTAAAGCATACAATTCCTTATCATAGATGGGATAATTGTTGAGCACCGAGAGTTTTTCACTAAATAAGCAATGGCTCGCTTTTTCTTGCATCAAAACTCCGCCTATTCCGTACCACTTGCATCACAATGAACCTCAAAAGTTTTGTCAAAATTGGGCAAAGCAAGAATCGGAGCATGAGTAAGCAAAGTCTTGAGCTTATCAAAAGCGGTTGATTGCAAAGTTCCCCAAACAAAGGGAGTATTCTTCTTGCTCAAAGCATGCAAAGGAGTGGCAATTGTGCTAAAATCTTTCACAAAGCGACGATAGAAACCCGCAAGACCAAGAAAACTTCGCACTTGTTGCAAATTGGTGGGTTAGCCAAGTTTTAATTGCTTGAATTTTAGATTCATCAACATGGACACCCTTTGAGGAAACAACAAAACCCAAGAAAACCACTTTGTCAACTCCAAATGTGCATTTTTCAAGTTTGCATAAAGGCTTTCTTTTATGTAAGAGTTTGCAACACAGATTTTACATGGTTGATGTGCTCTTTCATGGTTTTGCTAAACACAAGAATATCGCCAAAGTAGACCACAACAAAGACTCCAATGTAAGGACGGCACATGATGCATAAGACGACAAAAGTACCGGAGCTTCCGAAGACCCATAGGCATCACTAACCACTCATATAAACCAAATTTGGTTTTAAAAGCAGTTTTCCATTCATCACCCTCTTGTATGCGGATTTGATAATAGCCACTTTTAAGATCAATTTTGAGAAAAGTTGGCTCCACTAAGTTCATCAAGCATGTCATCTAAGCGAGGAATGGGATGCCTATATCGAACGGTAATAGCATTGATAGGTCTACAATCGAACACAAGCGGAAACTTCCATCGGGCTTAGGCACAAGAATAACCGAACGGCACAAGGGCTTAGGCTTTCACGCATATGACCGCTGTCGATGAGTTGTTGTACTTGCCGCTGAATCTCCTTGGTTTCTTCCGGATTGACTCGGTATGGAGCTTTGTTTGGTAGAGGCGCCCGGATGAGGTCGATTCGATGCTCAATGCCTCAAGAGGAGGTAGACCCGAGGTAGCTCATCGGGAAAACATCTTGGAATTCCTGCAAAGAGATTGAAACACCAAAGGTAGCTCGTGAATGGTGTTAGTTTTGGTTCTCCATCCTTGCACACAAGGACAAAGTGCATCACGGTAGATGGGTTCTCACACACTTCTCTCATCTCACTTTTGGTGGCAAATAGAATGAGGTTTTTCTCTAGGCTAAGAGTCGCCAAATTTGGCTTGTGGCTGTCACTCACTTTTTGGTGGATCGCTTTCACTCTTTTTCTCTATAATGGGTGGCTTGTTTGTCGGCTATCACATGACTAGGAGACATAGGTCGAGCACATATTCTTTCCCTTCATCTTGAAGCTATAGTGATTGGTGCGCCCATTGTGGATGACACCACGGTCGAATTGCCATGGTCGCACCAAGAAGTAGGTGGCAAACGGTCATTGGGACCACATCACATTCCAAAGTGTCTTCGTAAGCACCAATTTTGAAGGAGACTTGGACCGATGCTCGACTCAGATAGTGCCGAGTCACTTAGCCATTGAACCTTGTAAGGGTGTGGGTGCTTCCTCTCGACCAATTGTAGCTTGGAGCATAGTTCTTCACTTGCTGTTGTGGCAACTACCTCCATCGATGATGACCTTGATGGACCGCCCATTGATGCCGCTTTTGTGTGGAAGATGTGGCATCGCTGGTCTTCTTCTTGTTGATGTTGAAGGGTCAAGACTTTGGAGACAACGAGAGCGGGCTCAATCCTCATCACAAAAGACTTGATCATCTTCATCTTCATTCACTTGCCGTGCATGGCCACTTGCTCAAGAGCTTCCATTTCCTCTTCACTCATGGAGTCATATGTGCCATCGCTGCTGAGGATCATGGTGCGCTTGTTGGTGCATTCAGATGACTTGTGGCCTCTCGCCACCGCAAGTGAAACACTTTAAGGAGCTTGTCTTAATGGTCTCATCGGTCGGAGTAGAGGATGAAGCACGCGCTTGAGGTTGTTTGTAGAAGGAGGAGGACGACTTGAACTTGTCAAGTTTTCTTGTAACTTGACTTGTCGCTGCTTCGTGAATAAGGCTTGGTCGATGTGGAAGTTGGAGGAGTCGTTGAAGCTTGGTTGTTGGATGGACCGTAGGTCTTGGATGAGTACTTGGCGCATTTGAAGTCATCTTGCACTTCATGCCCGCCTTTGTAGCTTGATGCACGAGCTCAATGAGGGATGAATATGGTTGGAAGTCGGCAATCTTCTTGATGGGATGATTGAGTCCATTCAAGAAACGTGCCATAGTTTGCTCATCATCTTCTTTGACATTGGCTCAATCATGGCTATCTCCATTTCCTTGTAGTATTCTTCAACGCTTTTGTTCCTTGCTTGAGTAGTTGGAGTTTCTTGAAGAGGTCGCGATTGTAGTATGTTGGTACAAAACGTGCTCGCATGACATCCTTCATTTGAGCCCAAGTGGTGATTGAGGTTCACCTCTTGCTTGTCGTCAGCCAATGATTTGTTCCCACCATATGAGCACATAATCTTGGAACTCAAGTGATGCCATAGCGATTTTCTTCGCTTCATCGTAGTTGTGCAAACGGAAGATTTTGTCAACCTTCAATGCCCATGAGAGGTAGTCTTCGGGTCATTGCTTCCATTGAACTTGGGCATGGTGAATTTTAGCTTGTCAGAAGCGCTGTTTTCATTGTATTGTTGGCGATGTTGATGATGACGCCCTTGACGTGGATGTACTCGCCTTCATGTTGCTCTTGGCGCGGAGGAAGACCATGATCAACTTGCTCTTGTTGAATTTGAGGTTGAGGTGGAGCTTGACGAGCTTGTGGAGGAGCTTGAGGAGCTTGAGGAACTTGACGGTGTACATGAGGTTGGTAGTTCCTCTCTGGATTTCTTCTCAAGGGCTTCTCTTGATTGCGCCTTTCACGATTGCGGTTGGCGACGGCTTTACTTGATTCTTGAAGGGCACGCTATGCCTCAAGAGCTTGCTCTTCACGTTGTTGTTGTTGACGACGCTGAGCATTGGCGCCTTGTTCGCCTTGGTGACGACGCGCTTTTTCTTCCTCTTGTTGGCGATTTAAGACGCTGCCGCTTTGAGCTTGAGCAAAGCCTCTTGGTTTGATTGAGGACGAGGAACTTGATCATCAACTTGGTCTTGTGAGTGCTTGTCATGTAGCGGGTTGCGTAGATGCATGACGATCTTGGCGCTGCTCGTCAAGAGTGTTCGATGACGTGTACTTGAGTCGTAGAAGGTGTCGCCGGAGTGTCGACTGAGTGGCTCTGCCTTGATGATGAAGAAGTGGAATGATGCCGCTTCTCACCAACTTGCGGATCTCGCCCATTCTTGCATCATTCTCTTGCTTGTGTGCCTCGAACTTGTTGTCGGCGTAGTCTCTTGTACGCTGCTCGGAGAGTCGCAAGTCGGTGGCGAGGTTGTCGATGCGGTCGCCATTGCTTGTTGTTCTTGGTGCAACGCCACAGCAATCAAGAGGTGGCTTTTGGTGACGATGCGGACATGTCGCCGCCTTGCTCGATGAAGAGTGGGTTGGTAGAAGAACTTGGCCTATCCATCATTCCAAGCAAGATGTGAGTGGTAGAACGGAAAAGAACTTATACCAATGTACCTTTGACCGATATTGAAAATGAATCAAGTTCACTCAAATGCGGACAATGAAATAGCACTCTTGGTACCGATTCTTGTCGGTTCTCACACCTACACAAATAAAAAGCTTATGGTGGAGCTCGTTAGATGGTGGCACAAAATTTGATGCAATTGTAAGTGAGACTCAATAAAGTTGGAAATGATTCACAAATTTGCAAATGCAACAAGTAGACCAATAGCAAAATATGGTACACGGAAACACACGCTAAATAGATAATATGGGGTTATGCAACCAAGGATGAGCCAAATGTGGAATACACCAAGATGCTCTTGTTGCACAACACTAGAGAGACGCTAGCACGATTGCACAATAGGCGGATACTTAACTTGTGCACAACCTACTAAGCAAAAATGCAACGACTTCTATCCCAAGTATGCTATATGTATGGTGTGTCGATGAGTTGATCCAAGATGATCAAGTATGACAATCTTAATGTTTGATGATGCTATGGTTCTTGCTCATAAGCTCTTTGCTTATCTTTCTCTTTGCTTAAAAGCTTGATTGGCTCTTTCTTTTGAGCTCTTTTCTCATGCAAAACTTCACGAACCAAGATAGCAATTGTGTATGCGATGACAACTTTGTGACACACAAGTTGATGCTAAAATATGCACCACTTTGGTATGGTATGTATGCTATGGAGTATGATCACTAAATGTGCACAAGTTACGCTGCCGCAATACTCAAAGGCTAGTCTCGATGGGTAAGCTACGCAAAATGAGGCAATGTGGGTTATCAATGCAATTGCAATGTATGACAAAGATGTCGCCGGTTACCGCCCTTGGCGATGATGAGACCTCATGCGGTTGAGTCGTGGTGATGATGAACTCGAACCGCACCTAGATAGCCAAACACAAAAGGATACGGAAACCACAACTCAAAATCTCAAGGACCAAAATGTGTCAAAATCACATCGGAGGAATCGTGGAAGATTTTGGTGTATATGGGTTTGGATGATGTGGAGAAATATGGGTGGTGGTGGTGTCTCGAATCAAGAAATTCAGTTTGGTCAGGTTGTACGGACGTCCGTGAACTTACGGTCGTCTCGGACGGCGCTTGGACGTCCGCCTTGTCCGGATGTCCTGAGCCCGGGCGAAAATCGGGCTCGGGAGAGGAACTGCAAAATTTCCGAGAAAGAAGATGATTGTGAGGTCGAAATCGAGGGGTTTGGAAGATGGAAAAGGGTGGGGAGGGTGGGGAAAGCTAGATCCACATGTAGCAACACAAATCCATGGACCAAATCCAACAAAATCTCATCACACTAACAAATCACAAAAAAAATTTGGGGCTATTTTTGTGGGAATTTTCGAATTATGACAAAACAACAAAATCAAGCTAGAAGACACGATGTAGGGGCTCCAAAACGTGATGAACGTGGCTCATGATACCATATGATGTAGGGCAGAACCCTATGTGGGCGATCTTTCACGCTTGGAGAGAATCCCACGAGGAACACGAAGAACGAGCGGAAGAACACGAGGAAAACACGGGAGAACGAGAGAGAGTCACCAACCGACAAGAAAATGATCACACAAGCGCTAGGTCGATGAACACATAGAGTAGCACGAGATTCAAGAACAATAAAGGTAAAGATACAAGAGTAGCCCGCCTTCTCCGAGAGGAGGTCTTGATGGGGTCCACCCTAGGAGGGGTCTTGAACCGCTTGGGGATCTTCTCCAAGAGGTCCTGATCTCAAGGAGAAGTAGCCAAGTGGATGAGCAATGGCTCTCACATCAAATATGAGCAAATCCAAAGCTAACCCTAACTAGGGATGGAAGGGTCCTATTTATAGTCTTAGTGCAAATGGAAGTCAAAACGAAGGGGTACATGGGCTTCAGCCAAGATCAGCGCCGGACGTCCGGAGGCGCTCGTCCGGAGGTTTCGAGGGTCCGGACGTCCGGCGCGCTCGATGTCCGCTTATTCTTTTCTCGCCGGGTGCGCTGGTCGTCCAAGCGGGCCGGCCGTCCGGGCTTCAGAGGGTCCGGACGTCCGAGGCGGCTCGGTCGTCTGTAGATCCGTTCGGTGATGGTCGCCCGGACGTCCGCCAGCCCGGCCGTCCGTAGGTTTGATTCGGTGGCGATGTTCCGCCTCCGAGGGCGCTTGACGTCCGTGAGTTTGATTCGGTGACGGTTCCGGACGTCCGAGGGCGCTTGACGTCTGTGACTGAATCGCTTGACGTCCGGAGGGGGTCTGACGTCTGTGTCTCAGAAGCCAGCAGCCTTCCTTCTTCCTCTTCGACATACTTGGGGTTCTCGCCGCCTTGGCTCTTGCAAGTAGTGGATCCTTGGTTTGCCTCCATGTATCTGACACGATAGAGTTTCGAATGAGGCAGTAGCCATGTCTCATGGGTAGAAATAAGAAGTTCGAGAGGAGCGAGTTCACCTCATCTTCAATAGCCTTAGCTCGGCTCTTGTTATGGGTCCCGTGGTGTTGAGGGAGATGAAGGCACGTCCGGGGGATGAGTGAGGGCTGCTCTGCTGCATCAAAATATTACTTTGCATCATTCCATTTTGAAAGATGATATTAATAGAGCTAATAAAGCAAAACAGGAGAAAAATAAGAGTGAAAATCAGATTGTGGCAAAAGAATTTGAGCAACAAATGAAGCCTAATAATAAACCATCTAATGTTGCTTCAAATTAAACTCAAAAGTGCATGTTTATTTGCCACCAACTGATATTGATGAGCTAGATTCTAGCAAATCTATTTGCTATGCTTTTGTGTGCAAAGAGGCATTATTTTCATTCGAGGACGGCTTCCTTCTCTCGCCTCGTTGTCACTAACATTTTGCAGAGTTCACGACGCCTTCCCACAAGACGCCACCGGATTACCACCTATTCGAGGGATTGAGCATCAAATTGACTTAATTCCTCGTGCATCGCTACCCAACCGTGCACCATACCGCACCAATCCAGAGGAGACGAAGGAGATTATGCGTCAAGTATAGGAGCTGCTCGACAAAGGTTATATACGCGAATCTCTTAGTCCTTGTGCTGTTCCTATTATACTAGTGCCTAAAAGGATGGTACGTCATGATGTGTGTTGGATTGTAGAGGCATTAATAATATTACTATTCGTTATCGCCATCCTATTCCTAGGCTAGATGATATGCTTGATGAATTAAGTGGTTCTACAATATTCTCCAAAGTTGATTTATGAATGGATACCATCAAATTGTATGAAATTGGGAGATGAATGGAAAACAGCATTTAAAACTAAGTTTGGATTATATGAGTGGTTAGTCATGCCTTTTGGGTTAACTAATGCACCTAGTACTTTCATGAGATTAATGAACTAAGTTTTACGTGCTTTCATTGACCATTTGTGGTAGTTTACTTTGATGATATACTGATTTATAGCAAATCTTTGGAAGAACATTTGGAACATTTACGTGTTGTTTTTAATGCTCTACGTGATGCACGCTTATTTGGTAACCTTGGGAAGTGCACCTTTGCACCAATTTAGTATCTTTTCTTGGCTATGTTGTTACTCCACAGGAATTGAAGTTGATAAAGCCAAGATTGAAGCTATTGAGAGCTGGCCGAGCCCAAAACGGTCACACAAGTGAGGAGTTTTTGACTCGCTGGTTTCTATAGGCGCTTTAGTGAGAGACTTTAGCACCATTGCTGCACCTCTCAATGAGCTTACAAAGAAGGATGTGCCTTTTGTTTGGGGTACCGCATGTGAAGAAGCCTTCACGGTATTGAAAGATAAGTTGACACATGCCCTTTACTCCAACTTCCTGACTTTAATAAGACTTTTGAGCTTGAATGTGATGCTAGTGGAATTGGATTAGGAGGTGTGTTATTACAAGATGGCAAACCTGTTGTATACTTTTCCTGAAAAATTGAGTGGGCCTAGTCTGAACTATTCTACTTATGACAAAGAATTATATGCTCTTGTTCGGACTTTAGAGACATGGCAACATTATTTATGGCCCAAAGAATTTGTTATACATTCCGATCATGAATCTTTGAAACATATTAAAAGTCAAGCTAAACTGAATCGAGACATGCTAAATGGGTTGAATTCATTGAGACTTCCCTTATGTCATTAAACACAAGAAGGTAAAGAAAATGTTATTGCTGATGCTTTGTCTCG
The DNA here is from genome assembly GCA_021605205.1 of Aegilops longissima. Lineage (NCBI taxonomy): Eukaryota > Viridiplantae > Streptophyta > Magnoliopsida > Poales > Poaceae > Aegilops > Aegilops longissima. The sequence continues at coordinate 1,906 of JAHIAM010006436.1, read as the reverse complement.
TCGACATACTATGCTTTCACAACTTGACTTCAAAATATTTGGTTTGGAGACCATCAAAGATCAATATGTGCATGATGCTGATTTTAAAGATGTAATGCAGAATTGTAAAGAAGGAAGAACATGGAACAAGTTCGTTATTAATGATGGTTTTGTGTTCCGTGCTAACAAGCTATGCATTCCTCGCTAGCTCGTTTCCTTTTGTTGTTGCAGGAGGCGATGGAGGAGGATTAATGGGACACTTTTACGCCAAGAAGACGGAGGATATACTTGCTACACATTTCTTTTGGCCAAAGATGAGACGGATGTTGAGCGCTTTTGTTGCTCGCTGCACTACATGTCAAAAAGCTAAGTCACACTCAATCCTCATGGTTTATATATGCCTTTGCCTCGTGCCTAGTGTTCCTTGGGAGGATATATCTATGGACTTTGTTTTAGGTTTACCTCTAACAAAGAAGGGAGGGATAGTATATTTGTTGTCGTGGATAGATTCTCAAAATGGCACACTTTATACCATGTCATAAAAAGCGGCGAAGCTTTAATGTTGCTGATTTGTTCTTTCGTGAAATTATTCGCTGCATGGTGTGCCAAATACTATTGTTTCGCATCGTGATACTAAATTTCTTAGCCACTTTTGGAGATGTTTATGGGCTAAGTTGGGGACTAAACTGCTTTTTAGTACTACTTGTCACCCCAAACCGATGGATTAAACTGAAGTAGTCAATAGAACATTGTCTACTATGCTTAGGGCTGTTTTGAAGAATAATAAAAAATGTGGGAAGAATGCTTTGCCTCATATTGAATTTGCTTATAATCGCTCATTGCATTCTACTACTAAGATGTGCCCTTTGAAATTGTGTATGGCTTCCTACCTGGCACCTATTGATTTGTTGCTCTTCCATCTTCTGGAGAAGGTTAATTTTGATGCTAAAGAACGTGTTGAATTGATTTTAAAAGTGCATGAGATAACTAAGGAAAACATTGAGCGTATGAATGCTAAATATAAACTTGTTTGAGATAAGGGGTAGAAAACATGTTGTCTTTTGCACCTGGAGATCTTGTTTGGTTACATTTATGTAAGGATAGGTTTCCTAATTTTGCTAAATCAAAGCTAATGCCACGCGTCCGATGGTCCATTTAAGGTGTTAGAGAAAATAAATGATAATGCATATAAACTTGAGCTGCCTGCAGATTTTGGGGTTAGTCCCACTTTTAACATTGCAGATTTGAAGCCTTATTTGGGTGAGGAATATGAGCTTCCGCCGAGGACGACTTCATTTCAAGAAGGGGAGGATGATGAGGACATCAATACCATTGTTACACCCACAGCCCTCATCTGCTACATATACCGGACCAATTACTAGAGCTCACAGATCGCCAATTAAATTATCAGTGTACTTTCGCTTCTTGGTAATGATTCTAATGTTCATGAGAATATGATGTCGCTTAAATTGGATACATTTGTTTTGCTTACAAATGAAGGCCCTAGCTTGGAGAAGGATGGACATTGAGCAAGAACAAGCATGGAGATAATGCCATGCTAAGGAGAACAAGAACGGAGTTACAAGTGATGATTCGAGGACTTTGAAGCCACCCTAATGAGTGCATGAGGCCTTGGATGAAATATACAAGATGCCACTTCATAATATTCGTCCATAGGCTATTCTAGGTGTCAGGTCACTTATTATTGGGCCAGCCCATGTAATTTCGAAATACTTAAGTATAGGCTGTTTTTAGAGTCCGATGTGTGGGGAAATAAGAGTTAGGGTTGATTTTGACCCCTCCACCAAGGGCCACGAAATCCCTCTTCCTCCATATATATACAGCCCTTAGGGCACCGCTTAGACCTTGGGTTTTGTTTAGATTAAAAGTTCGCCATAGTTGCAACTTCACAGTTCGCTTGTGTTCA
>JAHIAM010006435.1:0-45249 GCA_021605205.1 Aegilops longissima | reverse complement strand
TTACGAAGTTTGGTCTACATTTGAAACAATGCAAAATAGTTTTCAAGAATCACGCCACCCGAACACCACAACGTAATGGGGTGTCCGAACGTCGTAATCGTACTTTACTAGATACACTACAAAAAAAGACACATCCGTGACATTTTGGGCCAAACAAATTTTTTTTCTGTCATACATATGACACTTCTATGACGATAATTGTGACAAAACCCGGTATCATCATAGATGTGGTGGGCCCTACTTTATGACAAAAAATCATGACAGTAAAGTCAAGCGCCTCCGGCGGGCCGGAGACTGCATGACATTTTTGGGCCGCCCATGACGGAAAAACCATGGTAGAAGCGAGGGGAGGAAAATTTCGGGGAGTTGCCGGTTACGGTGGGAGAGCGATGCGCATTTCTCTCGTACGTACGCTGTGGTGTGCGAGGCATTGGGCTCTAATCAACCCGAAAGCGACAGACCGCAGTTACGCTGCTATCGAACCCGAGCGATCGATTGATGATCGTTAATCAACCCGATGGAGCGATTCTTCGCTATCGCCGCTAACAAGCCGATCGATGCTGCCTGGATGAACAAAGTGAGCGCTATGGTGGGGGTTGATGAATAAAGGAGTGCAGGGCGCGTTTCTCCGATGAACAGGAACCCGTGGTGGAGGGCTGGATGAATGTGAGACGGTGGAGGGGTGTGGCTGTGGAGGGTGTTTGAACAGACCCATGGTGTGGAGGGCTGGATGAATAGTAGACGGTGGAGGGTGCCCATGGAGGGGTGGTTGAACAAGAGCTGTGGAGAAGCGCCATGTGGAGGCCGGATGAACAGGAGCCCGTGGAGGCCGGAGGAGGTCGAGACGTAGTCTGTGGAGGCCGGAGGAGGTTGACGGTGGAGATGAACAAGATCCCGTGGAGTCCTGCTTTTGCGGCACGCCGCACTTCTCTCGGCGAACAGACTCCTGTTCGACCGTAGGAGGTCTGCTTTCTGCCCATGGCGGCACGCCACACCCTCCCGATCAACAGACTTCTGCTTCACCGTAGGAGGTCCGCTTCTCCGCTTTTGGCGGCACGCCACACCCTCCCGATCAACAGACCCCTGCTTTCGACCGTGAGGAGGTCTGCTTCTCCGCTTTGCGGCACGCCAGCCCCTCCCGATCAACAGACCTCTGCTTTGAATGTGGCCGTCAAACACAAGGCCGCTTTCTCCAGCAGCGGCACGCCAGGCCTCGCTTTCATCGCCTGCTCCATCCAAGCCCTCCCGATGAACACGACCACGCATTCCGCTCCGACCCAGCCGCTGGTTCTCCCCATGAACACGATGACGACGCTGTTTCTCCGCCGTCCGACCCAGCCATGTACGTGATGCGCGCGATAGGCGTGAGACCCCCCGCCTGTATGTAATGACGTGACGCGTATATTTTCTTTCTGTAACTCATTGCCACGCACGCAGTACATGCTACGCGGCGCGCTCTACTACTTACACGTGCAGCGCCTCACATCCACCAAGATATATGTACGTGACATCGCTCGCGGACTGAATGACAACGGTACGCACGCTCACCCCAGTGGGTCCCACCGCCGTGCACTTCCTTGCTCACAAGATGTAGCTGGTGGGTCCCAGCAAGTCGTGGGGCGAATCGCTTTGTTTTTTTGCCCGGACGCACTTCCCTCATGCGTATGAAGATGTAGCTGGTGGGTCCCAGCATGTGGGGAATCGCTTTTTTGGCCTTGACGCACTTCCTTGCGGCATGGAAGATGTAGCCGTGGGTCCCAGAGTCGTGGGGCTAATCGCTTTTTTGGCCGACGAACTTCCTCCCTGGCCAACTTAGTAGGCCCACAAGTCAGCTTCCCACCAAGGTGAGTCCCAGCTAGCAGGGGAGTATTCATTTTTTTGTGCGTAATAAAGAGGCACTTTCGTGGGTCCGAGCCGACAATGGGGAACATTTTTTCAAATACGGTGGTCTGTCCGTGGGTACCAAAGAGTGGGGAGACGTTGCCGAATAAGGTGGCTCGTCGGCATGGTCCCTCTCGTCCGTGGAGGGAAAATTATTTTATGCAGTAATAAGGAGGCACTTCTGCGGCCGCCAGGGACCCACCTGCCACCTCTCCACGATAGTACTCTTCCGATGGAAGTCGGTCGTTGACCACCGCGCCGAGAGCACCAGTATGGTGGACGACGGCGACGCCCAGGAAGGGGATTTACAAGGAGCTGAAGACGCGGCAGCGGAAGCCCGAAAGCAGAGAGGAGTACGAGGGTTCACCGGTTCGTCAAGGTGTGAGGTTGCCGCCGCCGCAGTAATAACAGGGTGTGGGTGAGTGGAGGGATGGCTTGGCCAGCTGGGAGTAGTATGGGGCGGGGAGGCTCAGCAGGCAAAGACAACCGGCCACGGAGGCGTGGAGCAAGCACGACGACCGGGCGCTGATTTGGGCGGCCGACCAAGAAGACCAGAGGTTGAAGAAGCACTACGGTCGTTGGATGGACATCGACGGTCACCGGTTAGAATCGTTTATATTGACTAAGTTGACAAAGCCCTTGGTACGCCTCCAACTTAGTAGGCCCACGTGTCAGCCTCCGAACGGTGCGCCTGCATGTCGTGGGAGGAATCATTTTTGGGCGGCCAAGCTAAGAATATCCGAGATTGAAGAAGAAGCACGACATCCGTTGCATAGACATCCAACGCCATCGCCGCTAGAACCGCGTGTTGACTATAATAAGTTGACAAAGTTTCAGATACGTGATACGCCTCCAACGATCTATAATTTTTGATTGCACCATGCTACTTTATCTATTGTTTTGGACTATAATGGGCTTTATTTTCCACTTTATATTACTTTTGGGACTAACCTATTAACCGGAGGCCCAGCCTGTAACTGCTGTTTTTTGCTTATTTCAGTGTTTCAAGAAATGTAATATCAAACGGAGTCCAAATGGAATAAACCTTCGGGAACGTGATTTCTCACCGAACGTGATCCGTGAGACTTGGACCCTACTCAAGAAGTGCTGGCGCATCACGAGGGTGGAGGGCGCGCCTGCCTCGTGGGCCCCCGACGCCCACCGACGCATTCTTCCTCCTATATATACCCACGCACTCCAACAGATCAAGCGGAGCCAAAACCTAATCCCACCGCCGCAACCTTCTCAGATCCGCGAGATCCCATCTTGGGGCCTGTCTGTAGCTCACGGGAGAGGGCATCCACCACGGAGGGCTTCTACATCAATACCATAGCCTCCGATGAAGTGTGAGTAGTTTACTTCAGACCTTCGGTCCATAGCTAGTAGCTAGATGGCTTTTCTCTTTTGGATCTCAATACAATGTTCTCCCTCTCTTGTGGAGATCTATTCGATGTAATCTTCTTTTAAGTGTGTTTGTTGAGACCTGATGAATTGTGGGTTTATGATCCAGCTTATCTATGAACAATATTTGATTCTTCTGAAATCTTTTATGTATGATTGATTTATCTTTGCAAGTCTCTTCAATTATCCGCTTGGTTTGGCCAACTAGATTGGTAGTTCTTGCAATGGGAGAAGTGTTTAGCTTTGGGTTCAATCTTATGTGTCCTTACCCAAAGGATGTAAAGGGTTGCAAGGCACGATTGTATTGTTGCCATCGAGGATAACAAGATGGGTTTTTATCATATTGCATGAATTTATCCTCTACATAATATCATCTTGCTTAAGCCGCTATTCGCTTTTAACTTAATACTCTAGATGCATGTCGATAGCGTGAGTGGAGTAATAGTAGTAGATGCGAATCGCTTCGATCTACTTGTTTTGGACGTGATGCCTATATACATGATCATACCTAGATAATCTCATAATTATTCGCTTTCTATCAATTGCTCAATAGTAATTTGCTCACACACCGTAGAATACTTATGCTCTTGAGAGAAGCCACTAGTGAAACCTATGGCCCCCGGGTCTATTCTCATCATATCAATCCCCATTACTTTATTTACTTGCTTTGTTTTTACTTTGCCTTTTACTTTTTACTTTGCATCTCAGATATCAAAATACCAAAAATATTATTTATCATCTCTATCGATCTCACCCTCGTAAGTGACGGTGAAGGGATTGACAACCCTAATCGCTGGTTAAGTAGTAGCTATCGCTTGTGTAGGTACGAGGGACTCTGTGTGATATCCCACTGGATTGATACCTTGGTTCTCAAAAACTGAGGGAAATACTTACGCCACTTTACTGCATCATCCTCTCTCTTTGGGGAAATCCAACGCAGTGCTCAAGAGGTAGCAAGAAGAATTTCCGCGCCGCTGCCGGGAGTTCACGAAAGTCAAGATACCAAGTACCCATCACAATCCCTATCTCGTGATTACATTATTTGCCATTTGCCTCTCATTTTCCTCTCCCCACTTCACCCTTGTCGCTTTATTTCTCTCTCTCTTTCTTGCCTTTTCTCGCCAGATCTATTGTTTGCTTGTGTTACCATGTGCCTTCTATTTGCTTGCATCTTTGCTTGCTAAAATCTATTGATATGGATCCACTTAAAGTGTTCTACTTGGATCATCTTTGATCCTTATGCGGCCAGATCGAAACCCCAACTAGCCTAGTTGATGGAAATCTTTAGATGAGCATGCTCATTTTAAAGGCCACCGCTTGTCTAAAAAGGGAAACTCTTATGGAGTCAAATAAATGTATGGCTGTGTTATGCTTGGAATCTTTGTGAAATTTATGATTTTACTTGTTGCTCTAAGAACCCTAAAAACAACTTCCTTACCTATGTGAGTTTAATGAAAATGAAATCTTATCTTCTTATGCAAAGGGTGTTTATAGTTACTATGATATCGAACAAATTGAAGAATTTGTTGCTTTTAAGGGTGCTTATGAAGTTGCTTCTTTGATTGAAAATTATGATATTACTCTCTACTTAATCTGAAAATTTTGACATACTTAAATATTGCTATGAAAACTATGCTCATAATGTGTGTGTCAAAGAATATATTGAGAGAATGACCGTTGCTTTGAAGGAAATAATGATATGCATGAATCTATAGATAATGATGATTCCGATGATTTGATTGAAATATCCCTTGATGAACATGATGCTTGCTATCCTTGTGGCCATCATGCCAATATTTATGAAGATGAATTTGCTATAGTTCCTTATGTTAAACATGAGATCGCTGCTATTGCACCCATACTTGATAGTTCCTTCGATGAAAAGCATGATTGCAATGATTTTACTATAAATTCTCTTGATGTCAATTATGATCAAAATATGCAAAACCCTAAGCTTGGGAATGCTAGTTTTGCTATGTCCTCTACTTGTTGCAATGATCATGATTGGGGTGATTCTTCTTATGATCTTGAAAATTTATTTAATCCCCATGATGAATATGAGATTAATAATGGTGTTTGCAATAATATTGAAAGTGGGTTTGGAAGAGTGTCAACTTTAGATCCCAGATATTTGGATAATGTTCAATCTTATGAAATTTTTGATAAAAGTGGGTTTGGAGAGGTCATGACTTTAGTTAATGTTAATCCCACTATTTTGGAAGAGTGTCAACTTTGCATGCATGTGGATCGTGTTAAGAATATGTTTTGTGATAGCTATATTGTTGAATTTTCTTATGATCCTACATGTAATTATTATGAGAGAGGAAAATATGGTTATAGAAATTTTCATGTTACTAAATTACCTATCCTTATGTTGAGATTGCTATTGTTCCCTTCCGCTTCCTTGCATATGCTAGTTTTTGCTTGCTACGATAATTTGTTTGCCTATAATATGCCTATGCATAGGAAGTATGTTAGACTTAAGTGTGTTTGTCACATGTTTTATGATGCTCTCTTTGTGCCTCAATTCTTGTCTTTCTTGTGAGCATCATTGAAATCTCAATGCCTAGCTAAAAAGGCTTTAAAGAAAAGCGCTTGTTGGGAGGCAACCCAATTTTATTTTGTGTTTTTTGTTTTTGCTTATGTTTAGGAATAAATAATCCATCTAGCCTCTGTTTAGATGTGGTTTTATGTAGCGACCAATTCAAAACGGTCAAGTCTCTGTAGCTCAGTACCATCCCAAGATCATGCCGCACACATAGTACATTGATGCAAAGATTCAAAGTTCAATCACACCTGAATTTATTACACGATTCTCATATCGAGTCTTTATTACAAGATAATAAATTCGCCAAGGCCAACTCATGAGAAATAAACTAAATAAAGTTGCGGAAGGTGAGACGAATAGCGAGTCCATCCGACTCCATAGGGCAATCACCAAGCGAGATCGTAGCCTCACTCCCGATCGAAAACTCCTCCGCAACATAAGACGCTGCAGCCGTAGGTCAGCATTTTGAATATGCCGGCAAGTCAAAGAGAGAACAACAATAAAATTACTAACACTATATGCAATTTGGTCGGGGCTCTAAGTTTCATTGTTTTGTGAAAAAGCCAGTTTTTCCCTACAATAAGGACTTGTTTGCAAATACTACAAAATGTTGGTAGTTATTGAGATGGTTCCGCCAACCAATGTCTCATTCCCAATTATTAAATAACCCCCTCAATATATTTATTAATTTCGGTGTGAGATTTCAAATACTCCAAGTTCCAGAGGTTCAAATTGTCCGTAACCGAGGACACGGCTAACCGATTAGATCTTCACTCTGCAGAGGTTTGCGCACTTTACCCGCAAGAATTGTTCCTCCTTTAAGTCTTCGCACTTCCGGTGTTTGAAAACGGATGAACGAAACAGGGTCTTCCAAGAGTTCCTCCGCCACCGCCGTACCCATCCAATCCTACCGCTTCTTCTACATCTCGAGCACCGTCCGCCAGAGTCACACCTAGGGTCGACAAGCCGAGCCCATAATGGCTTGCTGCTGCACAGTAAGCGTCCGTCAATGGGGTATCCATCCTTCTTCGTGGCTGGGTGAAGCTTTCCGCAAGATGCCATGGCGCTTCTCCATGCATCCCGCCAACCGCTGGTTTTCCGTGGTGCCCACAACCGCCCTCCACCCAGAGTGAATTTTGAAGTCCATCTTGAGCTTGAAGTCATGGGGTTGTCATCATCTTGACTCTCACATCTCCCTTATGAATCACTCAACCAACCCCGTCTACGAGCATAGCAAAAATAAACTACTTCCTCCCGGGCCATGGTAACAAGGGGAATTGGGTTCATCCTACCTCATGATACTACTCAAGAACATAACTCAAAATTCTCCTACTGCATGCATGGTGGGGAGGTAAAATTCTAATGCAATAAAATCATAGGTATTGTAAAAGAAATCATGATCAAATGACTTGCCTTGCTGACGTCTTCGAAAGCTAGGGACTCGTGATAGCAAGCCAGACTCGAAATTATATCGAATCAAACAATAGCACAAATAAGTATGGCACAATATAACATCACAGCAAGTTGGAAGTAAAACACCCAAGCACTCAACCAAAATCCAAAGAAAACCCGGAGAAGCAAATCAATGCTTTCACCACATCAAACATCAAGTAAGAACTAGTTTTACACAACTAAAACTTTTCTTAACAGAACCTAAGCATGGGTTTTGCTAACAAATGAAGGGAAAACATCATGCTAACTAGAGCAAAAAGAATCACATCAAAAGCTATTATAGAACACCTATTATGCCTATAATAATCCTAGCAAGGAAAAATAAAATAAAAATTTTATTTATTGTAAGTAAAAGTTCATCCTATGTAGCTACAGAAACTAATCCAAAATAAACTATATCATAGGTAAAATAAAATTATTTACTAAAGAAAACAATAGGAAAACAGTAGCTAATTAAATAAACAAGAAACCTATGATTTTGATTATATTTTTTATTAGATCTAAAATACCCAAATAAATTGCATTTAAGTTAGGCAAGGTCAAAACAAAGTAGTGACAAAAGAATCACTAAAATAAAATAATCCTAACTCATTTTATAGCAGAAATACTAATCTGTCTAAAACTAAAATAAAACAATTTCTAATAATTTAAACATGACTAAACATATTTTCTGCAGAAACTACAACAAATTTGCAAACTAACAAAAAAGAATCAACTAAAAATATTAAGTAACCTAAAAGATATGGATTTTACAAACTGAAACTATTCTGTTAAAAACAGAAACGAAAAAAATTAACTAAAAAGAAAATCGGCGCTAACGGCCTATCTAACGCCGGCAAAATAACTAAACGCACACCGCTGTTAACAGAAAACAAACCGATCGGGCCGGTCTAACTAAACCAAAATAAAACCGTAAGTAAACCGGGTTTTTTAAAATAAACCTACCCTTCACTAGATCTAATCTAGACCCTAGATCCTAGATCGGACGGTGGTGGGTTTCAGCGACTCATCGCTGTGGCGCACGACGGCGACGGTCGACGGCTGGCTCGGGTGATGACGGGCGCTGGTGGCTCGGTGGTCCGGGCGACGGCGAGACGTCCGGCTGGTGCAAGTGGAGTGAGGGGAGGTCGATGGTGGGGCTCGTGGAGCTCTGGGCCTGAGGCGGCGGGCAATGGCAATGGCGGGCGGTGGCGCTGGGCCCGCAGGGATTGCGCGAGGTGGAGGGGTTAGCGAGGGGAAAGTGGGGAACGGGTCGAGGGGCGGGGTTTATAGGGGTGTTGACTTGGAGGAGGGGGCGGATCGGGGAGGATCCCGGAATCTTCGGGATTCCGGCGAGGGCGCGGCGCCAGGGTTGGCGTGGAGAGGAAGAAGAAGGGGGTGGGGTCCGCACGTCAGCGAGAGAAAGAGGAGGGGGTCGGGTCGGGCGACCGAGGGGAAGGGGGTTCGGCGCCACTGGGTCGGTCGGCTCGGGCAGTGTGGCTGGCGCCTGCTGGCTACGCTACCCGTGGTCTGGCTCAAGGCCGGGCGCTGGCCGGGTATTCGGTTGGCGCCTCGTTTTTTTTCTTTTTCCTTTTTTGAATTAGAGAGAGAGAATATATTAAATATATATATTTTATATAGGACATATATATATCAAAATTATCAGGGGAATATTCCCTACAATTTGAACATTTTTCCAGGGGCAAAACTCAAACTAAAAAAACATTTTCTAAAATCCCAAATAAAAATCAAATTTGAATTCAAATTTTTGGCAAGGTTTTTCATCTGACATTTTTGGAGTGTCATGTTTACTCCTCTCATACTTTTTCACAAGTATTTGTCGTGCATTGTTTTGAAATAAATTTCAACCGCCAATTTGAATTCAAATTCCAACAAACTCAAAACTTCAAATACTTCAAATGTCACTCAATTTCAAACAATATGCATAGATGCTTAGCTATAATTGTAAAACATTCCAAATGGGAATTTGGGATGTTACATTTTATCTTTTAATTAGTGTTTGTACCAAGTTAGACCTATTAGATCTTCTTGGGTGATAGTTATTTGATCTTGCTGTAATTTCCGTAATGCGCCAGTGCCTGAATTGTTAAAAATCACCAGAACGTGATAAAATACTGATTCCAATTGCTGCTGATCAATAAACAAGTTGTCCAGGTCTTCTAATTTTGGTAGAATTTTTTGGGTTCCAGAAGTTTGCGTTAGTTCCAGATTACTACAGACTGTTCTGTTTTTGACAGATTCTGTTTTGCGTGTGTTGTTTGCTATTTTGATGAATCTATGGCTAGTAAAATAGTTTATAATCCATAGAGAAGTTGGAATACAGTAGGTTTAACACCAATACAAATAAAGAATGAGTTCATTACAGTACCTTAAAGTAGCCTTTTGTTTTCTTTTTCTAACGGAGCTCACGAGATTTCTATTGAGTTTTGTGTTGTGAAGTTTTCATGTTTTGGGTGAATTATTTTGATGGATTATGGTACAAGGAGTGGCAAGAGCCTAAGCTTGGGGATGCCCATGGCACCCCCAAGATAATCCAAGGACACCAAAAAGTCAAAGCTTGGGGATGCCCCGGAAGGCATCCCCTCTTTTGTCTACTTCCATCGGTAATTTACTTGGAGCTATATTTTTATTCACCACATGATATGTGTTTTGCTTGGAGCGTCTTGTATTATTTGTGTCTTTGCTTGTTAGTTTACCACAATCATCCTTGCTGTACACACCTTTTGAGAGAGCCATACATAATTTGGAATTTGTTAGAATACTCTTTCACACCTTTTGAGCGTAATAATTTTTGCTCTAGTGCTTCACTTAGATCTTTTAGAGCACGGTGGTGGATTTGTTTTAAAGAAACTTGATCTCTCATGCTTCACTTAGATTATTTTGGGAGTCGTTAATAGCATGGTAATTTGCTTAATGTTAATATACTTGGTATCCAAGATATGTGAAACTTTCTTTTGAGTGAATTGAATACTAAGATAAATTTAATGCTTGATAATTGTTTTGAGATATGGAGGTAATAATATCAAAGTCGTGCTAGTTGATAATTGTGAATTTGAGAAATACTTGTGTTGAAGTTTGCAAGTCCCATAGCATGCACGATAGTTAAAGTTGTGTAACAAATTTGAAACATGAAGTGTACCTGGTTTGTGCATCCTTATGAGTGGCGGTCGGGACGAGCGATGGTCTTTTCCTACCAATCTATCCCCTAGGAGCATTGCGCGTAGTACTTGATTTTTGGTGGCTTCTAAATTTTTGCAATAAGTACATGAGTTCTTTTGACTAATGTTGAGTCCATGGATTATACGCACTTTTACCTTTCCGCATTTGCTAGCCTCTTCGGAATCAGTATTGCCTTTCTCACCTTGAGAGTTGGTGCAAACTTCTCCGTGCATCCAAACCCCGTGATATGATACACTCTTTCACACATAAACCTCCTTATATCAGCCAATTATACCTACCTATCATGGCATTTCCATAGCCATTCTGAGATATATTGCCATGCAACTTCCATCGCCATTATTATGACATACATTACTTTTGTCATATTGCCATTGCATGATCATGTAGTTGACATCGTATTCGTGGCAAAGCCACCATGCATTATTTTCCATACATGTCACTCTTGATTCATTGCACCATCCTGGTACATCACGGAGGCATTCATATATAGTCATATTTCGCTCTAAGTTTCGAGTTGTAATTGTTGAGTTGTAAGAGAAATAAAGTGTGATGACCATCATTATTAGAGCATTGTCCCAAGTGAGGAAAGGATGATGGAGACTATGATTCCCCCATAAGTCGGGATGAGACTCCGGACGAAAAAAAAGAGGCCATAAAAAAAGAGAAAAGGCCCAAATAAAAAAATATGAGAGAAAAAGAGAGAAGGGACAATGCTACTATCCTTTTACCACACTTGTGCTTCAAAGTAGCACCATGTTTTTCATATAGAGAGTCTCTCATTTTGTCACTTTCATATACTAGTGGGAATTTTTCATTATCTTGGCTTGTATATTCCAATGATGGGCTTCTCAAAATTCCTAGGTCTTCGTGGAGCAAGTTGGATGCACACCCACTTAGTTTCTTTTGTAGAGCTTTCATACTTATAGCTCTAGTGCATCCGCTGCATGGCAATCCCTACTCCTCATGTTGACATCAATTGATGGGCATCTCCATAGCCCGCTTATTATCCTCGCCAATGTGAGACTTTCTCCTTTTTGTCTTCTCCACACAATCCCCATCATCATATTCTATTCCACCCATAGTGCTATATCCATGGCTCAAGCCCATGTATTGCGTGAAGGTTGAAAGAGTTTGAGATTATTTGAGTATGAAACAATTGCTTGGCTTGTCATCGGGGTATAGAAGTTGGGAACATCCTTGTGTGATGAAAATGAAGCATAGCCTAACTATATGATTTTGTAGGATGAACTTTCTTTTGCCATGTTATTTTGAGAAGACATGATTGCTTTGATTAGTATGCTTGAAGTATTATTATTTTTATGTCAATATGAACTTTTGTCTTAAATCTTTGGGATCTGAATATTCATATCACAAGTAAGAAGATTTATATTGAAATTATGCCAAAGTATCACTCGCATAAACAATTCTTTTTATCATTTACCTACTCGAGGACGAAAGCAGGAATTAAGCTTGGGGATGCCCGATACGCTCCAACGTATCTATAATTTTTGATTGCTCCATGCTACTTTATCTACTGCTTTGGACTATAATGGGCTTTATTTTCCACTTTTATATTACTTTTGGGACTAACCTATTAACCGGAGGCCCAGCCTGTAATTGCTGTTTTTTTGCCTATTTCAGTGTTTCAAGAAATGTAATATCAAACGGAGTCCAAACGGAATAAACCTTCGAACGTGATTTCTCACCGAACGTGATCCAGAGACTTGGACCCTACTCCAAGAAGTGCCGAGGCGGTCACGAGGTGGAGGGCGCGCCTCGGGCGCGCGCCGCCTGTGGGCCCCCGACGCCCACCGACGCATTCTTCCTCCTACACATACCTACGCACTTCAACAGATCAAACGGAGCCAAAACCTAATTCCACCGCCGCAACCTTCTCAGATCCGCGAGATCCCATCTTGGGGCCTGCTCGAGCTCCACCGAGAGGGCATCCACCACGAGGGCTTCTACATCAACACCATAGCCTCCGATGAAGTGTGAGTAGTTTACTTCAGACCTTCGTCCATAGCTAGTAGCTAGATGGCTTCTTCTCTTTTTGGATCTCAATACAATGTTCTCCCCTCTTGTGGAAATCTATTCGATGTAATCTTCTTTTTGCCGTGTGTTTGTTGAGACCGATGAATTGTGGGTTTATGATCCAGCTTATCTATGAATAATATTTGATTCTTCTCTGAAATCTTTTATGTATGATTGAGTTATCTTTGCAAGTCTCTTCAATTATCCGCTTTGTTTGGCCAACTAGATTGGTAGTTCTTGCAATGGGAGAAGTGTTTAGCTTTGGGTTCAATCTTTATGTGTCCTTACCAAAGGACAAGATGGGGTTATTATCATATTGCATGAATTTATCCCTCTACATCATGTCATCTTGCTTAAGCGCTACTCGCTTTTTAACTTAATACTCTAGATGCATGCCGGATAGCGTCGATGAGTGGAGTAATAGTAGTAGATGCGTAATCGCTTCGATCTACTTGTTTTGGACGTGATGCCTATATACATGATCATACCTAGATAATCTCATAATTATTCACTTTTCTATCAGCTTGCTCAACATTAATTTGTTCACCCACCGTAGAATACTTATGCTCTTGAGAGAAGCCACTAGTGAAACCTATGGCCCCGGTCTATTCTCATCATATCAATCTCCATTACTTTATTTACTTGCTTTGTTTTTACTTTGCCTTTTACTTTTACTTTGCATCTCTATATCAAAAATACCAAAATATTATTTATCATCTCTATCGATCTCACCTCGTAAGTGGCCTCAAGGGATTGACAACCCTAATCGCGTTGGTTGCAAGTAGCTATCGCTTTGTGTAGGTACAAGGGACTCGTATGTGATCTCCTACTGGATTGATACCTTGGTTCTCAAAAACTAAGGGAAATACTTACGCTACATTACTGCATCATCCTCTCTTCGGGAAGTCCAACTCAGTGCTCAAGAGGTAACAATACGCTGCCAACTTATTTTTTTAGGGACGCACACTTAGTAGGCCCACAAGTGTGTGGCAGAGAACTTATAGCCCATTTGCGCTTTTGTAAGAATGTACAACCCATTTTGAATTCTAATGGAATTTACAACAGCCCATTTACAGCTTGTTAATTGTACAACCCATTTTCTAGCTAGGACAACGATTAATAATTTCAACCAACCATTGAAGACAGAATTCAATACAATTTCCC
Organism: Aegilops longissima; assembly: GCA_021605205.1. Taxonomy (NCBI): domain Eukaryota; kingdom Viridiplantae; phylum Streptophyta; class Magnoliopsida; order Poales; family Poaceae; genus Aegilops; species Aegilops longissima. The sequence goes on along the minus strand of JAHIAM010006435.1, from coordinate 31,589 downwards.
ACATTTTGATGGGATCCAAATATTTTTATCCCTAAATTTCTATTCAGATTAAATATAAATTTGTATTACGTAAAAATCCAACTAAACATTGCGCAAGAACAATGATCATTTAAGATTTTCAAAATCCATAAATAATATTTTATAAACTAATTTCGTGTTTGGTGCATTTTTTTATAGTTACTGCCCAGTTTTTATAATTACATCCCATTTATTATTTTAAAGCCCATTTTCCTATTAAGCCTAATGCATCCCTCCTAGGAAAGATTTGCAGCACAGCGGGGCGGAGAATAACAAGTTGACCTTGCCCGGATATTCCCAAAAGACGATAGCTGGGCTAGCCATTTTCATCTTGAAAAAGTAGTATCCGGCTGGATATCCGCCTGGGCTAGACGGGCCACAGCCTGCCCAGCTAATACCCTGCTCTCCTCCTCAACAACAACGAAATCATCGCCAAGAAAACTCTGCAGTGCTCACGCCTCAAAACAAAAATACTGCCGAGCTGCTTGGTCCCAGCTGTCGGCCGCACCTTGTGCAATTCTCTCGCTTATATTGACTACATAGGTTGACAATGGTGGGACCGTGATGTCGAAACCAGGAGAAAGCAAAAAATATAGTTGTACATAATAAGGAGGCACTTATGACGACGGCTATGGCCCTAGTGGGTCCCTAGTGTCATCCAACAAAATAAAGTCATCTCCTGAATCCTCATGTTCGCTGACCATGTTAACAATGCTCGCGCCACGACCAGCGCAACAACTTGAAGGACAACGAAGAGGGCCTCTGGCCCTACGGAGGTCTGACATGCACCCATCGCTCATTCAGAAGCCAGATCATCGAACACCTATGAGCACCTTAGAAACCGAGACGGCATGAAACGGTAAGGCCGCGCTTGGGAGCTCTGGTTTATTTCAAACCTGATAACATACAAGGGTAATTTACTCGCCATCGGAAGGCCCGACGCCCTGTAAGTAAAACCGACGGTTACGCGTAATTTGAGAGACCAGGTATATTTTATTTAGCATTGCTATATGGACGACATTACCAGACGATACATGCACGACGCGATCATGCCATCCATGGGCAAGGCTGAAACAACAGCTAACGGCTGGATTAGCAATCGTCCGAGTGTCGCTCAGCGCTTTTATCGTGTGTGAAGTACTTCCGATATTTTACTAGTCGAAATCGACCAACCAAGCGCCTTCGCCCGAGACCATCTGCTTAATTTACAAGCGCCAGTTTTACAAGCGGTTTTGGTTGGAAAACAACGATCCAATCACGGCCTAATATCATGAGTTGGTCGGAAGATCATATGGTTTCACATCTAACCTACCCGACATGTCGATAGGCTATGAATGAAACATCATACGATGAACTTCTTACGCACGGAAACAATGTAAGAGGATGATCTTCTTAACAAGCAAATCACCGCATTAGATCGACATGCAAAACAATACGGAGCATTATTCTCAGGAGGCACGGTGAACAGCTCGTGATGCCGCATGCCACAACATTCCAAGCTCAACTTTGCAATCAAACACAAGGCCTGGCATTACATAGACAATATTCGAACAAACTCTTAGCACAGGAATATCTCAGCAGAGTAACTATTTACTTTAAACCAACACGGAATAGGAAAAACACTCAACGCTGCTCACAAAGAAGGGCGCCCCACTCAAAAATATCAAATGCATGTCTTCCGCTAACATCAATGAGCAAATTTTACAAGGTTTTCCAATTCCAATATATTAAACTAACGCCTTCTTGCTAACATCAATGAGCAAATTTTGACAAGGTTTTCCAATTCCAATATATTAAACTAACGCCATCTTGCTAACATCAATGATTAAACTTTGACAAGCTTTTCCCATTCAAAATATGTAATGCCTATGATCGTGTCCTGTCTTAGCTTCTTGTACTTGTTTGGGCACTTTTGCCCAGTGGCACTCCATGTGTTGTTAAATTGCCAATGGTCTCTCAGAGACTAGTCATGTCATCGGTGTCTAATAATACTCAGAAAGCTTCTCGGTCATTCCTTCAGAATGTACCGCATCTAGTGATCGCTTTTTCTCAAGAAAAGTGGAACGACCAATCGACCCAAAGAACGCAACAGTTTGCCTTGGACACATTGGCTCTTTTTGTGCAGTTCAACTAAAATCAAGTGGGAATAAAACCGAGCTTTAATTTTGATATCCCCGTAAGCAACAATAGGTATAAGGGAAACAATTACTGCAAAATAACGGTTGATGACTTGTCTTAATGAGAAACAAAGGTGAGAGGAGCAATTCTCCATCAAGCAGGATTCATTCATATTGACTGAGACATTATCTTAACAATGCCTTGGTTCAACATGTATAAAGAACGACAAAGCAGAAAAGTACCATTCCTAAAACAATGCAACTGATTCATTCTTAAAGAGACATTATCTTAACAATACCTTGGTTAAACATGTAGAAAGAACTAAAAGGTGATAGTACCATTCCTAACAAGTGTTGCAATTTTGAACTAAGATTCAGTAGTTAATTAATTCTAGAGTGGCATTGCTTAATTTTACCAAATGCATTAGATTAACGAAAAGCATAAACAGTTCCAGGTAGAGTGGGCTAACAACAATATGTTCTTCCATCTACTTATGAAGGGGGTGATGCAGAGTTTGTTGTAACAAAGCAACAAGCATCATGTCTGGGTTGGTCCCATTTTTGTTCACTACTTAATGGGAAAAGACAGCAATACAATAGCTTCAATTCAACATATCTGTGTCCACACATATAAATGGGTGATGCAGAGTACGAGCTGCCAAACATATCTGTGTTGGTCCCAGATTTGTTCTCTTTGAACTTTTTTCCTATGTGAGGGCAACAAATCTAGTCCTGCACAAACTACCCGACCCCCCAGCTTTCTTTCCCTTTTCAACAAAGAGATCGGTTCCTTATGATGTGTGTACCGGTTACCCCTTTTTCCCTTTTCGACCAACAAAGCGGCCGGATAGCCGCCTATACTACTTTTCCTCCTCCTTTCCTCATTGAACCACGCCCAGATTCATACTCCACCCCACCGCACCTTTCTTTCCTCTTTGAACCAAGACCTAGGTTCACTACGATCGAAAAAGATCCACATGCAGCTAGAGCAACGACGGTTTCAAAGAAACTTATACCTTAGGGTCGCCGGGATGTGGGAAGGCGGCAAATGGAGGCCGGATCTGCCCACACCACGACGGCAGCGAGGAAGAAGGGTGGTGGCCTCCAAGACAAAGCGCTGGGTGAAAGAGAACAGCAGCCGGCAAGTGATTGCCTCCTCGCCAAGGCGATAGAGTTAACGCTGCACCTCCTCCCTTCCCAAGGCGACGGGATACGGACGCCTCCTTCACCACCGGTGGGAGAGACAAGAGGCCAACACAGTCTTGTTTAGATCTGGTGAAGAGAGAGTGAGAGACTGTGAATATAGCAAACCCTAGCAAATGAACGCCGAGTCTCCAAATAGGTAACATATATGTATTATATGAAGCGTGTGGAGAGTGCAAACCCTAGCTAACAAGCACGAGGTTCCCGCTATATATATATATATATATATATATATATATATATATATATATATATATATATATATATATAGTACTAATGTAGTACGGATCGAGCTCGTGCCTTCACTCCATCTCGCTTTTGGCTTTATGATGTGAGCCAGCCACATTTTTGGCCCACCTGTCATAAACCCAAAGGCAGGTGCACTAAGTCAATGAAGCTGTGTCCATATAGTATTCTCGTGTATACGACATAATATATAGTGGAGTGGTTTTCTTATTCTCCATAACAATCGCTTTAAATTGTGTAAGTATTAAACAAAACTCTTTATTTAATGTACGACGGAGTACTACTCGATGAACTAACGATCCACGCCCACGCCCCGGTCGCACTTCCTGCCCTTCACGTGTGGTACACTACCTCCCTTAAGTGAACAACCACACATGCGCCAAATTATCGAAACGTGAGAGAGTGTACAAATAAAGAATTTTAATTTCAATTATCGGAAAGGTTTGAGAGTATTACAAAGTTTGACTTAAGTCAAATCTAATATGCGGAGTAAATAAAAATTGAGGGCTACTACGTCCATCCGGGTTTTTAGTCCACACCAGTTTTTAAATCAAAGTTAATAGCTGGACAAATAAAATTACAGGGGAGCTGGAGACAAAGTTGTGAGAAGGCTTAGAAATCAATACAAAACTTATGCTCTTAGTACCAACGTCGATCCTTCTTCGAGGAAACATTTGGTTCATAGCCAATTGTGTGATAAAATTGCACCAACGTGAAAGACGACTGTGTCTCCAACGCAACCAAGGTGAACTGACGAAGGATATCATCTTTGTGCGCAACAAGCAAAGAGCACTGATGGAAGACAACTTGTTTTTCATTGAAAATCGACCAGCTTCACCAGCCGACGCAACCATGAGGCACGACCATGAGCATCGATAGGTCATCGTGGTGATGCATCATCCATTTGGCATCAAGTTTGGGTGAGGCACCTATGAAGTTCGACAAATCCTCACCGTGGTCTGCTTCTTCTCAAGAATCAAGCCGGAGGAAGGAAGAACCACGTGGCGAGGACAGTGAGGCGGAACAACAATGGCCATCCAATTTGTGCAGTTCCACTAAAATTGAGGAAGACATGCCCGGTATGGAGACACGATCGCTGTTTCCAAAAAATATAAAAAGGGTTAGCAACGACATCTCAATTGTGATATCCTTAAATGTGATATCCTTAGTTTTTTGTCCTAGTTTTTTGTTTCTTGTTGCTACATTATATACTTCAGGGAGCTTAGATGTTATATCCTTAAATAACATCTAGATGTGAATTGACAAACTGATTTTCTAACGCATCAAGAAATAAAACTCGATCAAAAACACGCCTCGCTCTGTGTCGCGAGAGTCGTCACACACACATATAGACATAGACATGCATATCCGTGTTTACGAAAAATTCCATTTCCATCTCCATCTCCAATCATATTTGTCCAACTGGCACATTATTTACGCTTGTTAAACATATACGCAGCAATATTAACGACATCATCTCTTGTTTGCGCACGCCCGACCATCGCCACGGCCGGTCCCCGACCAACCCGAACCCTCTTCATCACCCGCGACGTGCTTCCCGCTCAAACGGTCAAGGCCGCATTCATGCCCGCCAGAGCGGACGCGACCTCTCACAGCGCCGGCATTGAAGCGCGCGCTGGCCGAGAGAGCTGCCGCTGCCGCTTCGGTGCACGCGGTTGCTCCGCTGCTCAAAGGTCGCAATAGCTGGCTACAACATGCATGTAAAAAGTTTTGGGAGTCCGTATACAGCTTAGCTGTCCTCCCCCAACTCACAATCTCTTCCAAGAGTGCTAGTAGTACCCATGGTGCGATCCATCGACAAGCAGGCGGAAAGTTATCGATACCGGTTTGCGTGAGTGGCATGCCGAGCGACCGTGGTGGGGTCGAGCCATGGAGGAGGGAGACACGAACACGATGACGTGATTTATCAGTATGATTTGACTGCTCCTTAGTGGCTGCTACACGCACTTCCCTATGTGTATGCAACAGTCACACGCATACATGGACGCAAAAATGCGCCGCTGACGCCCTAATTCATGCATGTTCGAGCACACGACGGAACACACACGGTCACGCTTAAGTGCTCAACCTACACGCGCATGCACACACATACTCAAATGGGGTGAGCTAGTGACCGATAAACACCGGAATATATATATATTGAGCGAATGAGAATATTATGAAGTCCATCGACCGTATTTTTACAAATATACAAAGGATGCATAAAGGTATTTATCTCGCTTGAAATTAATCCATATTAACCGTAGAGGAGGCAGATGGACTAGCATTACTTGGCTGCCTGTGGCTCGCAGGACAAGAAGAAACTTTTGACTAATGCAAGCTCTCCCACGCCAAAGCGGTGGACGGGCAATGCTTAATTCGTGTCGATTGCCGAAGCATACACTATACTACTAGTGCTACTATTGTTCGACTTCCCGAATAGGCGAACAGCCAAGCGCAAAGTTTATTAATATAGTCTATAAAGGTACGCACTATACTAGTACTAGGAACCGGATGGAGGAGCGTCTGCACTCTTATTATAGTTTTAAAATGTGATAAAGCAATGTTCAACACATTTGGTTATCTTCGAGGGTTCTCACATGTGATAATGGAATTTGATTGCATGGAACACTCGCCACAATTCTCGCTTAATTCTAGCTCATATCCTGTTACAAATAGTAGCGCTCGGTAATATTTCCTCTTTTTTTGTTATTCAGCATGTAAACAGGTCAACAAACCTTGCGGCGATTCGTATGAACCGTGCTTGCTGCACTTTGAATGTGGCCGAGAGCTGGCTTGATGAAACACCTCGCTTCCTACTTTTTTTTATGGGTACCTCGCTTCTAGTGACCAGTGGTCTTGGCTGATTGTCCTAAGAATGCTTATATATGAATAAAGCTCTCTCATTTACCCGCAAAAAGGATTGAGCCATATTAACCGGAAAGGAGGGAGTATGGACTAGCACTACTTTTTGGTGTGTCCCGCCAGCAGAACGAGGAGAAGCTTGCGTGACAAGGTGAAGCTCGCACGCTTTTGACTAATGCAACCTACCCTTAGTGGACATGCATCAGTCCATTCGTGTCGATTGTCGAGGCATACACCAGTACCCAACATGCGGAGTACCATGATTTTTCGACTTCACGAAGAGGCGAAGAGCTGCTTAAGTAGTACGAGTAGTACTACTACTAGAACCGCATGGTGGAGTGTTTGTACTCTTATTTCTTTTTATCTCCGATAAAGTACACGCTTATTCCGGAGAAGGGCGGAAAACGGCAGCCCAACATCAACATGTAATGAATGATATCGATCAACCAACCATGCTCGAATATATCTTGGCCTCCATGCGAACCTCCGCTCTGTGTGTTCTCGCCTCGACTCTCTCAAGGAACGGCGGTTGGCTCTTTGTCACAATTGAGATCGGTTTGCTCACACTCCTGTCCCACATGTCGCTGATATGCCAAGAGGAGGTGCGTTGACCGACCGCCATACGCTGCATTTGGTTTTGAACCTTCATACTACCTCCCTCCGTCACAGCTTTATGTATGCGCTTCATTATGATGCATTTCTATCAATGCATTTCCACCACCGTGAGAGACTTTAGACGCGCTTGGTTTAATGCTCAATTAATTAGGGCGTGGTAACCGCAATCAAGTCCACAATTTTCTCCATGTAACTACGGAATGGAGTAAGTGCATGCATGTGTACCGGATGGAAGCACCGCATGCATGTGTGTACGATTATTCCCTCTACTAGTAATAGACGCCGTGCTATAACTACTAATGCTATTTTTCAGGCCGATCGCTAGTTGCCTAGGTCCCACAGATCTTTTTTTTTTTTTTTTCAAGCACGTTGTATAAACAAAGGACGGATGGAGTAGTATGAGCGATTCAAAGAAGAGTTGTATTGATGGTTGCTTCTTCGAGCAACTTACAAAGGGGAAAGGTGGGGCTTACGATTTGACTTCTCATTACTCACTATTAATGCGCACAACGACTGGCTGGGTCTCCCATGCGGTTGCGCAAGACTACCCTCAGCTCTTAAATATACTCCGAGTATATTTGTCTTTCTAGAGATTTCAACAGTGACTACTCAAATATTTGTCTTTTGGAGATTCCAAATGGACTAGCACATACCGTCGGGAAGTTGATTATGACCCATTTAACACCTATGGGACCGAGTCCCTTGTGGTTCGGTGGGGGCGGAGATTGCACAAAGAGCAGATCGGGCGATGCACACGAGCAGATTTACCCAGCTTCGAGCTCTCCGAGAGATAATACTCCTACCGCTGTTTGGTTGATTGTATTGTGTTCTTGCTAGGGAGCAATGAGAGCTACAAAACCTAGCCTGAGGGTGTAGTCTCGAATGAGTCGAATGAACCGAACGGAGCCGAACCCTTTCTACGCTGCACATGGGCCTCCTTTATAGGCTCAAGGGTCACCACAGTGCAAGTAGACAAGGGTAAAATAGGAAAATAAGTGGTTGGTACACCGCTGGTACAAAGGTACGCTGATCTATACCTAACTCGACGGCAAGGGACAAAATTAATGCCCGCCCCTGCCGCTAAACAAAGGCAACAGGGACCATCAAGTGCACCACCGCTTGCCACGATGGTAAGCTTGTCACGCCGCTATCGCCGCTTCCCCGCTGGCTGCACAGCCTTTTGACACGCTGCGTTCGGAGTAGCCCCACGGCGACATCGCTGGGATGAGCCGAGCGAGATGAAGAGAAGGTTTCGCCGCTGCAAGCGCCTTGCCGCTGCTGAATCTTGTCGCACTCGGAGCTTGTCGCCATCGAGTCTTCCCGCAAGCTCCTCTTGCCGGGTCTTGTTTCCTTCGTGCCTTGAGTATTCCCGCAAGCTCCTCTTGCCGGGCCTTGAGTACTTTGTTCTTGAATGGCTCCAAAGGAGCCGCGGAGGATCTTGGCGGTCACCAGTAAGCCCTCGCTGGGTGCTGTAACGCCTGCGCATGAGTTCGGGATACTAGGGTACCCCTACTTCTAGTACACCGGCAGAGCCCCGGCTCGGGCTACACACGGTGCCGAAGCGCCAGGGCCAGCCCAAAAAAGGCACGGGCACGCGGGGCCCGAGAACGCCACATCGCTTCCGGACCTCACCACATCTCCCACTTAACAGACGCGGCCGAACGGGCGCCGTGGGAGAGATCGTGGGGGCCTTTAATCGAAAGCGGAACGCCTCGCCTCTCTCCCCTTATAAGCAGGGGAAACAGGGCAAGACGCCCACTTGCCATTGCTGCCACATCTCAAACCACCGCCCCCCTTCTTCTCAAGTCCAAAGAAAGCGATGTTCGCTTCATTGCCACCGCGCCACCAACGCCGCCGGATTCTCCACCACCTCCGCCATGGCTCCGAAGCCGACAAGGGCAAAGGTGAAGTCGGCCGAGGCGCAGCGTCAAGGGCGCTGCGGAAGGAGCGGGCTCTTCGACCCGCTGCCGACGCCAAGGAGCTGCGAGAGCGCGATACTCTTCTCGGTCGATGGAGACGCGGCGCATCCGCGACGAGGGTGATCTCCGCCGCCACATCCGAGAAGGTTTCCGCCGGGTACCCTTTCTTCGCCATCAAGGGCTCGCCTACTTTTCTGAATTCTTTTGCACGCCATGAACACATATGGCCTCCGCCTTGATTTCACCCCAACGCCGCCCTCACCATGGCAGCGCACACCTCTGCGAGAACTTTGTCGGAGTCCACCCAAATGTAGCACTTTTCCGCCATTACTTCATGCCCCGTGTTGAGAGAGGAGAGCCGCTTGCCGGAGGGATTGCATGGATCTCCAGGATCGGCAAGAAGGAAGCATATCTTGACAGAGAGCTACGCAACAAGTGGGAGGAGTGGAGAGCCGATTGGTGTTGGATTATAGAGGAGGACCCACAGCCTTTCACTGCCCTGCGCCAAACTCCCATATCGTGCGGCAACGATTGGAGCAACTTGGCGCCGGAGGATGCCAAGTTGAAGATTGTCGTGATCCGGATCTTGCGCCTCCGGCAAGCCGGACTCACCGTAGGAGCTGTTGGCGCGGACTTCCTTCGCCGCTGCATTGCACCCTTGCAGGAGAGGAGGAGGCCTGCTTGGGAGTTCCAAAACGCGCGGACATCATGAGGCTGCGCCCGGCCTCAATCGGAACTTCACCGTATTGGAGCTGATGCCATGCTACGGAGCTGTTCGCACGATGTAGATCATCCCGAGTGGTTCATGCTTGCCGAGGGAGTCGCCCTTTGTGCAACAACTGCCGCTGACCGCATCCGCGCTGATGATGCCAAGCAGCGATTCCCATGGAATCGCTCCAACTTGGCAGAGCCCGCCGACGACATCGCGGCAGCAGCTTCGACAATTTGGAAGAAGTGCCGATCCGCGCCGACGAGAAGAAGTGGCTCACCCGCGACACCACCGAGCAAGAGATGGTGCGACGCCACAAGGCTTGGAGGAGGCGGCAGAAGCCGCCACGGCCGGGCGTGTTTGGGTTCACCGCCGAGGAGGCAGAGGCAACCGAGGCGGCAAGCCTTGCCGACCGAGAAGAGCTCGGCCGGGCGGGAGGAGCAGGTTGAGCCTCGGCCGAGCCGAGCGAGCCCGCCGGGGCGCCTCCGCCTTTTCAGATAGCTTGTTGCGGGAGGAACCCGCGCCCCGACAAGAAGGCGCCCGCAGGACTGGAGAAGTGGCGGGAGGCAACCGCTAACAGCCGCCACAAGCTGACGCTGGGCCCATCATGCTGCAAGTTCTGTTGCTGGAGCGCCACGCCATGACAACAACCGGAGCAGGGCCTTCGGGGACCACGGCTCCCGCACCCGCCAAGCATCCTAGGGAGCCCACTCTTCCAGCCTGCTGCACCGGAGGTGGAGCGGACTCACTTCTCCGCCTCAGCCCGAGGAAGAGGAAGAAGAGTAAGATCTTGTTGTCATATTTGTATTTCTTCAATTTATCGCTTGCTTTTGTATCTGATTTGCTTCATTCTGAATCCTTTCCTTCTTCAGACGCCGGCTCAGAGAGTCAAGAGGGCTAAGACTGTGGTGGTCATCGAAGACGCATCCTCCTGCGTGGCAGGAGGCGCCGCCCGAGACCCCCTTGCCGGATCCAATGATTCTTCATCGAGCAGCCCCAAAGACAGCCCCCAACAGAAGTATTTGATTCATTTCTTATGGTGAGGTGTGCATGGGTGCTCCTTCTTCACTGACATCTGACTTGTTGATTTGTGTAGGAGTAGAGCAGCCTCATCAGGAGGTCCCGGAAGTCACTCTTGAAGTTCTGTCTGCTTCGACTACGCCGCCAAGGGAGAATTCTCCGGCAAGGGAGCGCTCTCCGGCAAGGGAGGCCTCTCTGACAAGGAATGCTTCTCCACCAAGGGGCGGCGCCGACGAGCCTCCGGTGGTGGAGACCGCGGCTATAGACCCCATCGCAGGTAATCTCCTTGCCTGAAAATTTCCCTTGGGTTCTTTTCTTCTGTTCTTCTTTTCGAACATTTGCTTGACTGTTCTTTCTTCTTCTGATCATCAGATCCATCTGCCGGAGAGATGATGGGGACTGAGGTTGCCGGCGAGGAGGACGCGCGCGGAAACAATGACGACGCCGCCAACATGGAGGAGAAGGCTGGCGCCGATGGGTCTGCCGGCGAGGAGGCCGCCAAGGCTGCTGGTGCAGAGGCTGGGGAGGGGTCTGGTGGTCGCACTGACGACCCTGAGGCCACAGGAGCGCCAGGCGCTACGCCGACCGTTGATCCCTCCGCCACCGATGCAGCACCAGCTCCAAGAGCCCCAGCCCGCGCCTATTCAAGGCCGCGACGGTGTCTTCATCAAGCTTCCATGGGCCGAGCCTGTGGCGCCAATGAGGGAGAGACCTTCGACGAGGAGCTGCTCGCTCGCTGGGCTATCGCTGGTTGACGCGCCAAGCAGCAGCAGCGGGCGAAGTCTCGAGGAAGAGCAATTGCCGAAGAAGCTGTTGTCGCTTTACCGCACCCGACAAGCTAAGCCGAGTCCAGTGGAAGCACTTGTCGCGAGGGCGGAGCGACATGAAGAAGCGCCACAGAAGAGCTCCGCCGCCAACAAGGAAACTCTCCGGACATAGCGTAAGCTGGAGCAACTTGTCGAGGCGCACGGCCTTCATCCCGAGAAGGCCGAGGTCGAGGAGCAGCAAAGGCTTGCCGGGCGAGAAGCTAGCCATGAAGAAGGGAGTCGGGCGCAGCAAAGATCAACCTCGACAGCTATGAGGAAGATCTTTGCGCGAGCAATCAATTGGCGTAGCGCCAAGGATGCAAAGGACGCCGCTGCAGCCTGCCGAGGCCGCCAAGAAGGAATTGGAGACGAGGTGGCTCAGCCGAGGCCACCTCCGTAAGAGCGGCGAGGAGGTCACCGCTGAAGCACGAAGCGCCAGAAGGACGCCTACACTTTGGCGAAGTTGCAGGCCGCTTCGCTGAGAGGATCAAAGAGATCAACGCCGCCAAGGATGTCAAAGCGGATCTTGAGCTGAAGCTGTCCACCCCGACGGAGACGCTGGACGGCGCCAAGGAGCGGGAAGCGGCCTGTTGAGAAGATCAAGGCCAGCGAGAGCCGCCGGCGCATCGCCACTTAACGCCCACAACACCTTCAAGGAGAACGTGATGATCCGACCGAGGGCCTTGTCAATACAACCGCCGCCATCGACAAGGAGCCGATGGAGCTGGGATGGTGGATCTCGGTACCCCACCGACGAAAGCATCTCCAACCCAGCGCCAAGCTCACCGTTTTTCAAGAGCGTGTTGGCGGCTCTCCGCCGCTCCGGAGGAGATCCCAGCAGCTGGCCGACGAAGTCGCGCCAAATCTGTGCCGGGCTCTTCAAGGTCTTGATGAAGGTGGCCTTCCGCAATCCAGCGCCGCCGCCAACGCCCTCAAGTCCCTCGCCGCCAACTGCCGACGTTGAAGCGCCAAGGCCCTTGTCGCACCCATTGTGGACAGGGTGAGCGGAGTGAAGAGGTTGATGGCACCGCAGTAGACTAGGCCGCTAAGTTTATCTTTCCTTGTCGCTGCAGCATCATGTTCGGGAGAACAATTTATTAGATCTCGCGACAAGTCATTTTGTAATATACACTATCTTAGGCAATCGATCGCAATGTTATTTCCTCTACTTGATTTCTTCCTTTGTATGTTTGTACCCCACGCTTTTAGGGAACTTGTCGCGCTGGCATCTTTTGCCGCGAAGCTCGAAAAGCGGAACGTCAAGAGCCTCGTCGGCGATGTCAGCCCGACAAGCAACCTTGTCGCACTGGTTGCAGCTCACTTAAGTTGTTGAGCTGACTCAAACAAAGTAGGGCGCAAACCATCCGCGAGTTGGTTCCTTCGCAAGCACGGGTTTTTCATACAAAGTACTATCGCTCGAGGAAGATAACTTAAAACTTAAAACTGATTGCTCAAAACTGATTGCTCAAACTTTGGCAACTTAGCTTTTTCTCGTCTGCTTGCTTCCCAAAGAAGGCGACATTTCCTCGAGTGACACTTGGCGGCCCACACCATTATCTTCTCCTCCCCGTTAACTTGTGGGCTAAGGGACCTTCCATTCTTTGAGAAGAAAGAAGAGAAAATAGTTATGGAGCCTAGTGGCTCGTTATTGCTTACTGGTGTTGATGCTGCACAAAATGTTAGTTAACGATGCATAAAGGATCATGAAAGCATGCATTTGACAAGTTGTGCGAACACATGAGCTTTATCGATGCACGGGTCTCGCGCCCGCTTTGTACAAAGGATTACATGCAACAGCGGCAAGATTTGTATTAGGTAGGTGGTTGCCGGAACGGGTTCCAAGAATCGCGTCTTATGGGTAAAACTTTCAAGATGCTCTATATTCCGTGAGTTGCTCACCGAACGCCATCTTCGGTCTCAAGGCGGACATCGCCAGTGCCTAGTGACTCGCTTTTACCCGATAAGGGCCTTCCCACTTCAAGGCCAACTTGTTAGAATTCTGGCGGACTGAACGCGCCAAGAACAAGGTCGCCTTCCTCAAGCTTCCGCACTAACTTTGCGGTTATGGTAGCGGCGCAAAGCTTGCTGGTAACGAGCAGCTCAGACATAAATGCCTCAAGACGATCCTCCTCAAGGAGCAAAGCGGCATCTTGTCGCAGCTGCTCTTGCTCAAGCTCATCATAAGCGAGCACTGAGGTGACCCGAGATACGAAGTTCCGTGGGAGAACTGCCTCGCCCATAGACTAGAGCGAAGGTGTCCGCCTGGCTCGACGGCGCCGCCTCGATCGACCAAAGAACCACCGCAGCTCCTCAATCCAGTTTCTTCCGCACTTGCGCAGCCTCGTCGAAAGTTCTCGTCTTGAGTCCTCGCAGACTTCAAATTTGCCCTCTCGCTGACCGCTGCTTCTGGATGAGCAATGTAAAGCAGCACCTTGGCGCCAAGATCTTGGACGATTGCATGAAGGTGCGATTGGAATTGTGTGCCGTTGTCGGTGATGATCCCGTTAGGTATCCCAAAACGGCAAACAATTGACCAAGAACTTGGCTGCCGACCGGCTGCCACCTTCCTCATCGCTTCCACTTCCGCCACTTTGTGAACTTGTCGACAGACGCATAAGTACTCAAAGCCCCGACAGCTCGGGGAAGGGGCCGAGGATGTCGAGCCCCTGCATCAAAAATGGCCAGGATAAAGGGATCGTCTGGAGAGCTTGAGCTGGTTGGTTTATCTGCTTGGAATGGAACTGCACGCTTCACACTTGGTTACTTGTGCAAGCAGCATCCTCGGAGGGCTTCGCCAAGAAACCTTGCCGGAAAGCTTTGCCGCAAGTGTTTTGCGCCAATGTGGTGACCACATATGCCTCCATGTATCTTCGCCAACAGCTTCATTCATCTTCCCGCAAATACACTTCAATTTCACACCGTTGAATCTTCTTCTCGCATAAGATGTTGTCAACAAACTGGTACATACTTGACTGCCGGGCTACTCTTTCCGCTTCTTCTTGCTCTTCGGAAGTTCTCCGTTCAAGGAAATGGACGATCTGTCGTGCCCATGTTGGAGCTATGCTCGACAACAAGAACTAAAGGCACATCCGCCGCTGGAACATCAGCTTCTACGGAAGAACCTCGCGCTCAGCCGAGCTTGATGATCCCCGCAAGCTTGCCGAGCAAAACTTGTCGGGAGCGCCGCTTCAACGAAACAAACCCTAGGGCTTGTCTGGAGCAGATCGCTCCTCAATGATATCTCGTTGATTTTGGGGACCTTCTGACGGCGATTTTAGGGAGCTCACGAAAGTAGTCACCGTAAACCAACTTTCTTCTTCTTGCTCTGTCCAGCTTGATGGTGTTACAGCTTGGTTGAGTCAGCTTGAGCACAAAAATCCTGGTTCCATGTGTAACTTGAGTGCAGCACACTTTGACAAAGCCATCAGAATATCATTCTCGAGCTCTTGGAACATGTTCCATTTGCAGCCTTCAAAGTGTTCTTCTAGCTTTCTCACTTCATCAACATAAGCTTCCATCAATGGACTCGATAGTCTTTGTTTACTTGGTGGACGACAAGTCATGAGTCACCCCCGATAATAAGCTTCCTGATCCCAAGGTCCACTCGCATCTCGAGACCGCAAGCAAACCTTCATACTGCAGATTATTTGTTGCTTGCTCCTTGGGAAAGTGCATCCGGACTATGTACTTGAGGTGCTCTCCGTGGTGCGATAAGCAGACGCCGCACCGCGCCTTGCAGCGAGAAGGCACCATCAAAGTACATCAGCCACTCTTTATTTGCTTCCTTGACGGGAATGCTCGCTCGAATTTCTTCATCTTGCGTCAACGCCCACTGCTATATAAATTCTGCCAATGCTCGCTTTGATAGTTGAATTGCTTTCAAACTTGAGGCCAAAGCTTGACAGTTCCAAAGGCTCCACCGACAATCCTGCCTGCTTCGGATTTTGCAATATCCTCTTCGTGGGAAAGCGAGTGACAACTGTTATCTCATGTGCTTGGAAGTAATGGCGCAGCTTTCTCGAGGCCATGAGGAGGCCAAAAGCAACTTCGCACACCGTAGTACCTTGATCTAGCCTCCGCAGAAGGGAGCCGATAAAGTAGACTGGGCGCTGCACCATCCTTTTCTGCATCTTCTCGCAACTCGCGCAGATCCGTTTGTCGGGACCAGAGCTTGACGGAGAAGCCCATCGCTTGTCGCTGGATGCATCTCGCTTCGTTGCCGGCTCATCATCCGCCTCCTTTCCGCTACTAACGTAGCACTAACCATTTGATTGGTTGCCGCTATGTACAGCAGCAACTTCTCTTGTGGCTTAGGTGCGATAAGTATTGGAGTGGAGGACAGTACCTCTTCAAGTCTCGCAGCGCAGCCTCCGCTTCGAGTCCATTTCATTGACCCGCCTTTTTCAAAATCTTGAAAATGGCAGTATGCTACCACAGACTCCAGAGATAAACCCGCCGAGAGCAGCCACGCAACCGCAAGCCTTCTTACATCCTTGACGCGCTTTGGTGCTTCAATTTGCTCAATGGCCTTAATCTTGTCGGGTTGGCTTCAATCCTCTCCGAGATATGAAGAACCCGAGAAGCTTGCCGGAAGGAACTCCAAACACGCACTTCTCGGGTTGAGCTTGAGGTTGATCTTGCGCAGATTTGCAAAGGTCTCATCTAAGTCTTGAACCAGAGTTGTTTTGTCCTTGCTCGACCACTATGTCATCCATGTAGGCTTCTACATTTCTGTGCATTTGGGGCTCAAAAGCGCCATGGACCACTCTTGCAACGTTGAACCAAAGATTCTTCAAACCAAAAGGCATCCGTATGAAACAAGATGTGCCACATGGTGTAATGAATGCGGTTTTCTTCATCTTCTTTTGCCATGAATATCTGATGATATCTTGAATATGCATCAAGAAATGAAAGCAAATCACATCCACCGTGGAGTCAATAATCTGATCTATACGCTGCAAGGGAAATGGGTCTTGGGACCAGCTTTATTAACATCCATGAAGTCAATACAAAGTCTCCATTCCCATTTGCCTTATGCATAACCACCGGATTGGCCAACCACGTGGATGGAGCACTCTCTAACAAGGCCTGCCGCTTCCAACTTCTTGATCTCTTCGCTATGAACTCTGGCGCCCACCGCCGCTTCCCGACTTTTTGCTTGACGGCCGCACGTGAGGACAGATAGCCAGGTGGTGCTCAATTACTTTCCTGAACACCGGGATGTCGATGGTTGCCATGCAAACACATCGACATTCGCCAGAGAAAGCAACGAGCTCGCTTCCTATTTAGGGTCAAGCGTGGCACCGATGGTGAAGGTACCACCGCCTTCCTCCTTGGCGGACACCTTCTTGGTCTTCGCTGAGTTGCCATCATCTTCTTGCACTTGCCGGTGGAGCTCGGCGAAAGGCCTCGACGGTAGCGCAGCACCAAGAGGTGCGCTTGCCGGAGTGGGCATCGAGTTTTGCCGGACTTGGTCTTCTTCTCCCGGAGCTTAGTGGCAAGTGATTTGCTATCCGTCGCAGCTGCCGATCCCAGAATCTTGTCGGCGCAGATAAGCGCATCCTTCTTGTCGCCATTGACAGAAATGACGCTATCGGGCCGGGCATCTTGAGTGTTGTAGGCGAATGAGAGGCTGCCATGAACTTGGCGAAAGGCCGGACAGCCAAGTATTCCATTGTAGGGCAATGGGAAATCAGCAACGCCAAATGTGACCCTCTCAGTCCTGAAATTCAGTTCACGCCAAATGTTACCGCAGCAGGATCTTCCCTTGGGCTTGCTCCTTCCGGGTTGATTCCTTGAAAGTTCCATTTCTTCGAGCTCATTGCCGTGGATTTGAAGCTTCGAGCATCATGGAGGAGATCAGGTTTAGGCCGCCCCGCCGCCAACTAACATCTTGGTGACCTTGAGGTTGCGGATGGTTGGTGAGACCAACATCGGCAAACACCCACCGCAGTTACGCGATCGTGGTGGTCCTCAATATCAAGATGATAGGCGTATGGACCACTTCGTGAGGCCTACGTGACTCTATGGATGGTTCTCGCTGCATTAACCTCCCGTGATCCATTGCTTAAGTTGACGGTGCGAGGTATGCAGAAGCACCACCACCAACGCAGAGAACCTCCTCCGCTTCAAACTCCTGCTCATCAGCTTCATCGCCTTCCAAATCTTCATTGTCATCTTCGCTTTCATCCTTGTCACGGCCATGGGAGGTCTATCTCCTTGCCGCAGCTTGGCCTTGCCGCTGGCGCCCTCCCCGCCGGGTTTCTTCTTGCTAGCTGCCCCGCACCTTCCTCGGGTTTTTCCTTGTCTCGCCAGATCAGCCTTCGCAGTTCAACAAGCTGCTCAACTTTCTTGCAACTCGAGATCGTGGCCTTGGTGCGTGAATCTGCAAGATCGCTTGTTGAGCTGTCCTGCTTGTCGGGCGTCACATGCTTGGCGATCGGGTGTCGGCGGCAACCTCCTTGCCGGAGCAACCAACTTTTGCCTTGTTGGCGCCACCTCCGTTGCCGGACTGCTCGACAACTAGTACCTCTTTACTCTTCTTCTTTCGTTGTTCCGCCGCGGCTCTTCCTTGCCGGGCGGTCTCCTCATCTGCCGATTCTCGCTCCCGTGATTCTCTCCTCGAGTCTTCTTCCTTCCTCGCTGCGGCACACTTGTCGGCCGTGGCATAGAGCTCACCGACGCCCTTGACTTTACACATCGCCATCTCCTCCTCATCCTGTGGTTCCGCACGCTCGATGAAACGCTACCGATCACCGCGGCAGGTGGACATCCGATGTTGTAGTGCACACGGCTGAATCTCGGATAAACTTGCGCAGGACTCTCCTTCCTTCCGGGCAAGGGTGAAGGTCACTCTTTGGCCATGAGGCTTTTGGTCACCGTGAAGGCGCCGACAAACCGATGGCACAAATCTGCCCAAGAAGATATGGAACTGTCCGGCAAGTGCATGAGCCAAGATCCGACATTTGGCTTGAGTACCACCGGGAAGTAGTTGGCGAGGATCTTGTCGCCTCGCCCCCGCAGCCTCGCACCGCAATGGTGTAGATGCCGAGGAACTCGATGGGTGTGTCCCGCCATCATACTTCTCGCACATCCGCTTGAAGTTTTTCTTGTCGGCCACCGACTTGCCGCAGCTCACGAGTGAATGCAGGCAACCTACCGTGATACGCATAAGTCACCGTTCTCTCGGCGCTTGCTTGTCGACAATGGGCCCAGACGCTGGTCGGATTGACGCCGCTTCTTCGGGCGCCGGCGCGAAGTTCGAGCGCCTTCTTGTTGCCGTTTAAGAACTTGGCGCTGATCACGGCGAAGCTCGGGATCCGGCGACGCCGTGGAGTCGCCGCCGAGGTGGATCCGAGGAGCCGGTGATCTTGGCTTCGGAAGGGGAGTGTATGGTGGTTGCACTTCGCAGTCTCGCCGCCACCGCTCGCGTTTTGTCACCGCGCCGCTGCTGCGACGCGTTTGGTTGCCGCGACGACGCTGCGCTGCTGGCAAAGCCGGCGAGACTCGATGGTGGCTCTCCATTCGCCGACCTTGTCGGCCGCCGGAGGGTAGTCTAGAAGGAGTTGAGCTCGCCAAGGCTTCCGCTGGAGTGGTGGGTGGCAAAGGCGACGGCGCGAGGAACGGATGTGCTCGAACTTCTAACCAAGTTAGAGGAGCATCATCCCGCCCAAGCGATCGCATTCATTGCATTTCAAAGACGCCGGGCGCATGCGGTCTCGAGGGCCTCGGATCCTCCAGCTTGGCCTTGATCCAACGAAAGATGGCGCTGCGAGCACCATGACGCTTGTCGGTCCCGCTCCTCGAGATGGACGCTGGCGGATTCGACGCCAAGCTCGCGCCGCCTTTGTCCTTGACCCGACAGCTGCGGCGCTTCTCGACGACGCTTCTTCTCCGCTGGTTGCCCTCCCCACCACTCTGCCAGCCCGGTGGTGGTGGGTTTGACGCTGATCGGTTTCGCTGTCAGCCAAGACTTCTTCTTCGGTGCCATGTTGATGAAGGTGATGATGAAGTTGCTCGTGACCGCTGGATCAGGTTCACAGCCTCGACGCCCTACCGGGCGCGCCAAAGATGTCGGGAAGTTGATCGTGACCCATTTAACACCTATGGGACCGAGTCCCTTGTGGTTCGGTGGGGGGCAGAGATTGCACAAAGAGCAGATCAAAGCGATGCACACGAGAAGATTTACCCAGCTTCGGAGCTCTCCGGAGAGATAATACTCCTACTGCTGTTTGGTTGATTGTATTGTGTTCTTGCTAGGGAGCAATGAGAGCTACAAAACCTAGCCTGAGTGGGTGTAGTCTCGAATGAGTCGAATGAACCGAACGGAGCCGAACCCTTTCTACGTTGCACATGGGCCTCCTTTTATAGGCTCAAGGGGTCACCACAGGTGGCAAGTAGACAAGGGTAAAATAGGAAAACAAAGGGTTGGTACACCGCTTGTACAAAGGTACAGGATCTATACCTAACTCGACGGCAAGGGACAAAATTAATAATGCCCGCTCGTCAGCTTAAACAGGCAACAGGGACTGCTGGCGCACCACCGCTTGCCACGATGGTAAGCTTGTCGCCGCTTATCGCCGCCCCTCGCTGGCTGCACAGCCTTTGACACGCTGCGTTCGAGTAGCCCCACGGGCGACATCGCTACGGATGAGCTGGAGCGGAGATGAAGAGAGTTGCTCGCCACGGCAAGCGCCTTGTCACGGCTGAATCTTTGTCGCACTCGGGAGCTTGTCGCCATCGAGTCTTCCCGCAAGCTCCTCTTGACGGGTCTTGTTTCCTTCGTGCCTTGAGTGGTTCTTCCGCAAGCTCCTCTTGCCGGGCCTTGAGTACTTTGTTCTTGAATGGCTCCAAAGGAGCCATGGAGGATCTTGGCGGCCACTGTGCAAGCCCCTGCCATGGTGTCAAGAATCGTCAGGCACGAAGTTCGGGATACTAGGGTACCCCTACTCTATTACACCGACACATACAGATAGTATACATAGATTAGAGTGTAGATTCTCTCATTTTGCTCCATATGTAGTCACTTGTTGAAATCTCTAGAAAGACTTAATATAATATTTAGGAACGGAGGGAGTACACATACGGCAAAATGAGTGAATCTACACTCTAAAATATGCCCGCTTGAAATTTGTAAAAGACAAATATTTAGGAACTAAGGAGTATAATTTTGTGCATGGCACATGGACCCGGATGATGAAGAGGCTTCGCAATGCTATCAAGCTTCCATCATTTGTTTACATAATTGACGACTATACAAATAATTTTCCAGCGAGACATGAAATTGTACAATGGTGTGAGCTTTCAGCTTTGTTTCACGTGTGTTGCCATCGATGCTCTTTCGAAACAATAAAAACTAACTTCCTTGTTAATGCATGTCAATTATTAGCAGATCGAGCTAATAATTACATCACAACCAAGACAAGAGTTGTGAGAAGGTGTTAAATTAAAATTGATCCATGCTTTCATTGGCAGCAACGCCCCCAGCTCTTTCTAAATCAACAAGGCATGTTGGGAAAAAAGTAGCTGTCTGGAGCATGCAACATTCCGATCATTTTGTGCAGTTCCACTAAAATAGAGCTGAGCGCCCCTGCTCCAAAGATATTAAGTGTGATTACGATAATAGAGGACTGCTGATGAAACAATAAACACATAAATAGAAGCTGGTCACCTTGCGCCTCTTTTAAGACTAACTAGTTGGAGAAGATTAGGCTCGGAGTTGGATGAGGAGGATAGAGCAAACCAATCTCCCTTTGTGCAACAAGACCGAATGTAGAGACGTTGCCCATGTGACATTTTAGTACAACCGCACAAAACACTCTTAAGAAAAAGTGATTTGTGTAGTTCACCAAAAGGTCGCAATAGCAACGAGGTGAAATGGATAGCCCTGTTTGCAAAAAAGAGGTAGAAAGGAAACAATTATCGCCAATAACAGTTGATGACACATGCGACGACAAAAAGAAGCATATTCCTTGCCCTAAGGGAAGATAACAACACGGTTGTGTTTGTCTAAAACGTGTGAGGACGAGAATGCAATATGGAAAGTACGTCGACGAGCCACGCTTTGGGCAAAGAACTATGGAAGATCCACATGCAGCGATGAGGGAAGACGGGCAGTGGAGCAAGGCCGAGGGGATACTTGGAGGTCATCGAGATGTAACTAGGTGAGCGGCGGCGGCGGAATCGCGAAAGCAGGTGGCGAGGCCTCGCCGCCACCGGAGCTTGGTCGAGAGAACGACGGTATCAGATCGACGCAAGCTGCTCGGGCGCCACGAACGGAGAAACGATGCACTTCCTCCCTTTCCCCCAGCGGACGGGATGCAACCGGATCAGTGACCAACTGTGTGAGAGAGAGGCCACCGCACTCCCTTTCCCCAGGCGGACGGGATGCGGCCGGATCAGTGACCAACGGTGAGAGAGAGAGAGAGGCCACCGCAGCCTTGTGTGAGATACTCTAAAGAGCGACAAACCAGGAACGCAAGGCTCCATTGTATATAGTGAGAGGACTACCTTTTTCTCCATAAAAATCGTTTTATATTCTGTGTACGTGCCATTGAGCGCTATAACTTTATTTAAAAATAATGTGGCAACGCATCAAGTCGAACTTTGTTTCGCGCAAGCGTGGTACACGACCTCCTAGGTAAACAACCGCTACATGCTCAAATTAGCACGGGCTGCCATTTCAGAAAGAAATGAGCTCCACCGTAGTATTCCTGCTGGTGTGGCTGGGCACGGCGTGAGTACGCGGCACGTGCACCTATTCTCTTCTTGTATACGACACCACCCACGGGGTTGTGAGAGAGATACAAACCTAGAGAGATATAGTGTGGGTTCTTGAGAGTTTTTTTGGGGGGTTCAATCAAAAATGTAACATATGCAATGTGTGAAATAGAGTCCTGGATATAACATATATATAGAGGGGCGATCCACTAGAAGAGAGTGGAGGTATCACCGGCTTGAGGTGTCCATAGAATCAAAAGAGGGATGATGTGTGTGTGTGCTGCGATCGATAAAGAGTGCCATCGAATTTGTGTGTGCCCACGCCAAAGATATAGAGTGGCTGGCCCATCGAACGTGAGAGGGACATGTGCAGTTTGTCTCGTGGCATGGATACCTACCTGCAGCGCTCGACTATCGTGTGGTGGGGAAGAGGGAGGCCCAATTAACTATAGAGGTACAATGGCTGGTATATGTGTGGAGGAGGAGAGAGGCTCACCTCATGTATTAAGGAGATCGATCTGCCTCATGTATTAAGGAGATCGATCGGCATCCATGCATATGTGCATGAGAGGAATAAGGTTGGGAGAGAGACAGAGCTAGAGTGTTGGAGGGGGGTAGTGGAGTTGCTTCTAACAAATGGTGGGATAGGCTTGCTAGACAAACGGAGGGCACGCCCGCAATATCAATAAGAGAGGAGATGGCTGCTTGTTGTCTCAGGCACGCATGTGAGAGAGACGGGTCAGAGGCATGCACGAATGATGAGGGGGGGACGATGTGGCTGTGGTAAGGCACATAACTACATAGGAAGATCAATCGCCTTTGTTAGAGAAAGGAGAGACATAACTTGTGAGGTACGCCGATCGATGGGGGGGTTAAATTCGATCCAGTATATGTTGGGAGATCGATCGGTATACATGCATGTGTGTTAGAAGCAAACGAGGCACGAGGAGAAGGATAGAGATAGAGGGATGCATGTAGGAGGTGGTACGAGAGGCATACTATATCGAAAGGAGGAGGAGGCGAGTAAGAGAACGATGAAAGAGTGGTGGGAGTGAGGCATGGACGGTGACAAGAGAAGAGGGAAGCTTGTGTTTGTGCTAGGCACACTGGCTAGAGAGGCATATCGATCGATGTGTGCCGAGAAAGAAGGAGCTGGGGGCCTACACACACCGTGGGTGAACGACCCAAAGTGAAAAGACGAATTTATGCTGATGGAGCTAGAGAATGCTGAGGGAGGGTGAGAGGATGCGTGTGTGCATGCACAAGAGAAAGAAGCGTAGCTACAAAGATAAGAGGGTTGTGTGGGTGTAAAAGACTAATAGAGATCATATATACTTCATTATAAAAAGCTAATTCGGATATTTGAAGAATTTATCATAGTGTTTTAAACCGACGTATGTGTGAATATATATAACGTGATACACATGGTGTGTTTATGAACATGTTATACTACATTTAATATATTTTATCTCTACTCTTATAAAAACGGAGTTGTTGATGATGGTGTGCCCGCCATCCCGCATTATAGGTCATCCGATTTATATCTCAAGGATAGCAAGGAAACTATGATGGTTGAAGTTGGCAACAATCATGATTGTAGATTCTTATTGAAATAGAGAAACGAATTCAAATTTAGTTTGAATTGCAGCAGTAGTATAGACATTTGGAATGCACTAAAATGTTGGTATGAGTAGGTTACATGCATTATACAACAAAGAGAAAAAATTAATCGACATAACATGGATTCATATTTTTCCTTCCATCTATATAGGGCGAATGAGATTTTTAAGACCGCTTTGACTATTGGCAAGATTAATAGTACATGACATGCACAATGTAAAATTATATCATTGAAAGAACCTTTCACGCACGAAGTTAACGGTGTGCTTTGTGTAAGTTGCATGTCATATATCATTGCTCTAATATTTGGTCAAAGTTAGCATCGAAAAACGATTAGGCCCTATATAGATGGAAGGAGGGAGTAGCTTGAATAGCATTTGTATAGTAAAACGGGCAAGACTCTCTTTGTGTGGTGTGAATAGTTTTATTTTTTTTCATTTTTTGGTTGAGGGAAGTGCTAATTGATTTGGTACGCATAAGCACAATATTACTATGCAGTAAGTACAATATTACTACACGTTAGGCTTGTCCCTAAAATTCAACCCGCCTTGTTATATCCCGAAAATTCAGATATCGTGTTCCCAAAATTGGCGCTTTCACAACCCGCGCTTTGCTATCCCGAAATTACAACGCCGCACGAAAACTCCCTCCACCTGCCAAATCCCGACACGCCGAAATCCTCTTCTAACCCTGAGCCGAAGGGCCGCTTAGTTCAAATCGGTGGGGGTACTTTTGTAACACACCCTACATTTTGGACAAGCGCCCCCTAAGTCATGCTTCACCCTCCCATCGCCTTTTCGCCATTCGAAATCCAGTGCCGCTTATAACCTCTCGCTTCCAGCCGCGAAACCCCACCTCCTCCGTCCGCCACGCCACCGCTGCCGCAGCCGAGCTTTCTTCCCGACGACGCTGCCCACCGCAATAGCTCGACGCCCTCGCCCATATCCCTGGATGAGGATCCGTCGTCCATCTCGCCGCCCCGCCGTTCAGCTGCCCTGCCCTCCACCTCCAAGGAGCTGTTCGACGATCACTCATCTATCGCGGTTGCTCCATCCCCACAGCGCCGCTTTAACCTCGCTCCACCGAACCGCAGATCCTCACCGACTTTCTGGACGAAGCCGAGGCCTACTCGGCGCCACCAAAGAGGTTGTACACTCATCGCATCGCGACCTTCTCCTTAACTCGACCTTGGCGCCGACGGTGCTCCACCTCGCGACCGCCATGGAGCTGCTACCTTGAAGCCGGCGCCGCGGCGACATCTCCACGGGCGTGCCTCCCCAAAGGCGAGGTCCCTTCGCGGCGCGCTATACCACCGGATCTCGCTGCTGCCAGTTTCGCCGTCATGGCCACTGCTGCCGCTCGCCCGTCGCGCCGCTGCTGGTCATTGTTGTTCGCTCGCCGCCCAGTTGCTGCTGTTGCTCCCTCGCCGCGTCAGGCCGTTGCCTGCTCGATTAAGCCACACTTCTCGATCGAATCGACTTTTGGTCACCGATTTTCAGGGTTGGGGGGGCTCACCGAGTTAAGGAAGAACCACCCAGCGGGACGGGGCTCACCGGAGAGGTACCCTCATCTATCTTAGGGTTCGGGTGGGGGGCTAGAGGGCTGGCCGGGCGGTGGCGAAGTTGTTTCGGGCGGCGGCGGCGCTGGGTCAAGCGGTTCGCCGGTGGTGGCAAAGCGGCTCTGTGGGGTGCAGTGTTGAAGATGAACTGCAGGCCCTCCCTAAACTACATGTCAAGTGTCTTCTGCTACCATTATGCTCAGTTTCGACAAGAGTATTCAGATTCCACAAGAAATTTCAGTTTCGACGCTAAGTTCAGAGTCAACAGTTTTTACCTCATCTGCTGTAGTCGTGGTGGTTTTGGTGATGTTAATTTTACATCCATTTTCATCATCTATTGGAGATGCTATTAGAATCCCACTTGAGATTGACGATGTTTGTCTTGTGCTGCTTCAGCCTTGACGCCTTACGGCTCACCGGAGCTGCTCCAACGAGTAGAACGATCCATCACAACAGAAAGGCCCTCGACGCCGCCTACATGATTCCTCAGATCTTCCTCCACACCTCTCGATAGCCACCTCTCGCTTCAACTTTCAAATGCACCAACCCAATGATGCCGAGGTCGACACTGCCACGCAAAGAGGTTGTACACTTGTTGCATCACTTATTACTATACATTCACGCCGATCCATTAGGGCTATTTTGGTTCAATGGAAAACGCCGATCCACCGGTTGTTACCATCACTCTAAATTTCTGCATGCTCTCCTTACATAATCTCACCATATTTTTTTCAGATGCATGTCGATATTGTACAACCATGCTGAACATGTAGAGAAAAAGAGAAGAGTTTTGCTGCAATACAATGTCATGTAGACATCGCCCATGGTGGGTTCAATGGCAAACCTCCCTACCCCTCTCCGTGATTGTAATCCAGAGGAAGATATCTTCTCGAGGCGATTCGCACGCACGACCACTCCTATTTACCCCCAAGGTGTTTGCTCTACCTTGGCATGATGATGTTAGTCATATGATGCATATGTTTCTTGCAAAGGCCTACTTTTGACATCATATATGTCATCTCGCTTAGTTTAGACATGTTCAGAATGCCACCTGCTTAGTTTCTATATCATATATGGGAATTATGCACCTCATGTCTTTTAGCCAGCCATAATATATGTGAAATGTGCAATGCCATCCTGTTTAACCAGGCATCATATATTTGAATGATATCTTGCCCATCCTTTTCTTCATTACATTTCCATTTGTCGACAATGTTTGTACATTAAACTACTCTTCCTGTGAATCAGCCATTTGGGTGGGAGATGGAAAAATCTGGAGTGAAAACAAGGCCTTCAGAGCGCATAAAGCTACCGGTCAAGCAGATCTCTGTTGGTCCCGATAGCTCCTCGTAGATGGATTCGCAGATGATGACCAGTCCTATTCCCCCACTGAGGTGTATGCTCTAACTTGGCACGGTTATACTGCTCATATCATGCATACGGTGTCTTGCATTGCATAGTTTAGACATCATATACACAATATTCAACACCATGTTCTTAGTTCAAACATCATATCGAATGCCCTCTGTTTAGCATATAAATCACATATGTGAATTAAATGATGCGATCCTGATTACTTAGATAACATGTAGGTGAATTATGCCATGCGATCCTGTTTAGTTATTCATCATATCTTTGAATTATGTTATGCTATGCTATCCAGTTTAGATAGACATCATATATGTGAAATTATGTCATGCTATCCGCTTTTAGTTAAACAATATACATGTCAACTATTTCATGCCCTTTTTCCACACTATCTATTGCATCTGCATCTCTCATACAATGTCTGTACATTCAACTATGTTTCCTGCTTATCAAAGATTTGAATTGGAGCGGTGATGCCAGATTCAGCGGAATAAAAAACACGGTCTTCAAATAAAAATAGTGCTACCTATTGGTGGAGATAGCACCCCGTTGTACATGCACAAGAACTAGCCCTACCACACATAACCCAAACTCTCGAGATTGTACCCTCATCATGATGGATGAGAACCAAATTTTCACCCAATCTAACCCCAACCCCTACCGATAGTAACCTGGCCTCATGACACAAGACCATCTCCACCACAGAGCTCCCAAACAACAAACAATTAGTAAGGCAGCTCCAGTGCTCCAAAGGGCCAAGATTATCACGCTAACCCCTAACTCCACCATTAGTACGCCTATTCCTCGTGGAGGAAGCACAACCACTAGTCGTAGTTTAGCATCTATCGTGATTTGATGTTGTTAAATCGTATAAAGCGATCTTCCCATCTTGGAAATATTATAATCAAGATGAAGGAAAATGCCAAGCAGTGTGTTTGTCCAGGAGTTATGTGTAAGTAATGTTATTCATGGCAATTACTTTGCTTCATTCCCCAGGGAGTCCCTGATCAGGGGATGTCCGGATAGCCGGACTATCGCCACGGCCGACTCCAAGACTATGAAGATACAAGATTGAAGACTTCACCGTGTCCTGATGGGACTTTCCTTGGCGGGAAGGCAAGCTTACATAACGGATATGTAGATCTCCTACCGCTGTAACTCGACTGTAACCCTAACCTATCCGTGTCTATATAAACCGGAGGGTTTTAGTCCCAGAGGACAACAACTACAACATCAACAATCATACCATAGGCTAGCTTCTAGGGTTTAGCCTCCTTGATCTCGTGGTAGATCTACTCTGTACTACCCATATCATCAATATTAATCAAGGTGAGTAGGGTTTATTTCCATCGAGAGCCCCAACCTGGGTAAAAACATTGTGTCCCTTGTCTCCTCGATACCATCCGCCTAGACGCACAGCCTGGGACCCTTACACCGAGATCCGCCGGTTTTGATAATCGACATTGGTACTTTCATTGAGAGTTCCTCTCGTGTCCGCCACTGCCGTGGATGCCTCGCCGCCTTTTAAAGACGATTACTATCGCTAAAGAAGCCTTGGCCACGGGTCGATTCTTCGCTTGGCGGTTTTCTCATGACCGCTAGTTCGCCGTTGCTACCGACGATGACCTCTCGAGTCATCGAATCCATCTTCATGTTAGTTCGAACATGCCGAACAGTTAGATCCGATCGAGCTCTCCTCCATAAACGAGCTCTTGGATCGCATCGCCGGGCCTCGAGTCGCCACAGATACGACCGGATCGGGCCTAAACCGATCTAAGAGAGATCAACTCTCCCTGTGCCACCCATCATGTTGCTGTGATAGAGGAGCAATGCGCGATTCTTCCCTACCTTAAGGACTAGTTAGTTCCGATTCCCATCCCTCCATGCCGGATTCCCGCATGAGGGATCGATGTTGATCAAGCCCCGACCTTAAAGTCAGCGTATGGTGACTCATTGGATTGCACTAAAAATCCAAAATTCCGAAGTTCGAAACTTCGCCCTTGAGTCCTGAATTGACGGGTTCCGGATTTAGTGCCACCCGCCACCCAAACATTGGCGATCTTCAGATTCGGCAAGAGCCACTGAAACAAGACATCATTATCAGGCCAGATTCCTCTTGGTTATGAACAGATAAAGGACTACCGAGAGGAGGACGCAATTCCAATTTTTGCAATAATTGCACCGGACAAGGGAACTTAAACGCCATAAGTCGTCGCTAAATCACACGCTTTACTGACTTGGTGACCATAGTATAAAAGTATCGTATGATGGAGAGCGCTCGAAAACCGAAAGTATTTTGGGATAATCCGCCCGAATACATCCCTCAGTCCTAACAAAAAGGGTGCATCATTATCACACCGGGTTGAACACCAAAACCAAAACCCCTAAAGGGTACGGAACTGATTAGAGGGTTGGCTAAACGGACCTCGCAAAATTCATAGCATAGAGGGCGCCACTCCAACTCATAGCCTTCGAGCATGTTGGATACTACGACAGTGGCCAAAAGTGGTGAAGAGCTTCTAGCTTCGTAATCCCAGCCCAGAACACCAAGACGGTACCTAACAGCCTTC
Organism: Aegilops longissima; assembly: GCA_021605205.1. NCBI lineage: Eukaryota > Viridiplantae > Streptophyta > Magnoliopsida > Poales > Poaceae > Aegilops > Aegilops longissima. The sequence goes on along the minus strand of JAHIAM010006435.1, from coordinate 2,236 downwards.
GAGACTTTCAGATCAAATAACATGTGAAAACGACAACTCAAAGAATTTGTCAAGTCTACCAAGTAGCAATAATGAATCCATGGAGGACACGTACTATTACCTTCAATGCGAAAGTGATTTAACCTAAATTCGCCAACTGCCCTGCACCACCGCATTGGTTCTCAAATTGATAGTAGACGCTTTTCGCCTTACTAAGGTACTCATGGATGGCGCAAGTGGATTAAACCTCATCTACGAGGAAACCTCCTCCGAAAGATGGAAATAGACTCGAACAGCATTGAGCAAGCAGCACAACCTTTAGAGGAATAATCCTCAGCCGGAAGCATGCCGCATTAGTGAAAAATCACGCTAGATGTAGTGTTCGCTCGGCCGACAATTACAGGTCCGAGGAGGTCACATTTCAAGTGGCCCTGCTCAACAATGGATATCATGCGTTATTAGGATGAGAGGTTACAATTTTTCAAGCTATACCCCATTACGTACATGAAGCTTAAAATGCTCGCCCTAACGGAATCATCACTCGCTAGTGATCCTAACATAGCGCCCGCCAAAAATAAGAGAGTATGCCGTGACTAGCCTCGAGGCACTATCCAAAGCCCTAGCGCCGAGGAACTCACCACGATGCGCCCACGGTGAATGGGACGATGTGATACTTGATAAAAGATCCAAGTCCACTTTTTAAACCAGCGGATGAAATAGTCAAATTCCAAGTCCACCCAACGGACCTAAAGACGGCTCCATCGGGCGCAATTAAACCCTGATGTAGACGCCAGACTACTTAAAAATTTCTACAAGAAAACTCGACATCTTTGCTCGCACCTTCAGATATGCCAGAATCCCATCGTCACCTGGCCGAGCACAGCCTAAATATCCTAAAAGGATTCAAGCCACCAAACAGTTTTCGGCGCTTTTCCTAACCCAAGAGACAAAGCATGGGAGAGGAGCTAGCCAAACTTTTGGCGGCCGGATTCATCGTGAGATATAAACATCCGATCGGGCTAGCAGAACCCGGTGATGGTACCAAAGAAGGATAAATCCGGCGCTTATGTGTTGATTTCAAAGACCTCAATAAGGCTTGCCCAAAGGATCCCTTCTCTCCCGCGAATTGATCAAATCATCGACGCCAAAGCAGGAGCACGACATCACAGTGCTTCCTCGACGATACTCGGCTACCACCAAATCAAGATGGCGGAGTCGACTAAGATGCAACAGCATTCATCACTCCATACGCCTGCTCGCTTCAACACAATGCCCTTTGGCTCAAAAACGCCTCACAAGCAACATATCAACAAGATGATTCGCATACATGTCCGCCAACCAGATCGACAAAATGGTGGAAGCATATGTAGATGATGTGGTCGCCAAAACGAAGCACGCCGAACTTTAGTAGACGACTTGAGGCTCACATTCGACAATCTTCAAAAATAGGACATCAAGCTCAATCCGGAAAAATGCGTCAGCTCAAACCGTGAAAGCCCCGGCTTCATTGTGTCCCGTAGAGGAATTGAAGCAAACCCAGCCAAGATTCGAGCTCTATCACAACCGGATATTCCAAAAGACCTCAAACAAATACAAATATTGACGGGATGTAGTGGTCTAAGCCGCTTTATCTCCCGCTTAGGAGAAAAGGCATTACCTTTATCATTCCTCCGCCAAGACCAACACTTTGAGGACGGATTTGATGCCGCCACGGCCGGACTCAAGAAATAAAGGCCATTCCGCAACAACCGTCTCCGGCCACGCCCCAACGGGCGTAACTAATGCTATTATATATCGCCAAGCAACACATCAAGTTGTCGCCGGGTGCTCGTTGTCGAACGAGAAACGGATCGGACACCGGGTTCCCCTGCTCAAAACAGGTTTATTATGTGTCCACCGTCCTAACTCCATGCAAGTCCTGCACCCACACTATCAAAAGATAGCATATGACGGTTCATGGCATCTCGGAAGCTGGCGACACTACTTTCAAGAGTGTTCGATAACGGTAGCCTCAAGTACTCTCTTAACGACATTATAAACAACCGCGACGCGACGCGGGTCGGATTGCAATGGACCATAGAGCTCCTTCCATTCAACATAACTTATAAGCCACTTAAGAGCTATTGTCGCGAGGTTTTGGCCGACTTCGCGGGTCGATGGACTGAAGTCAACTCCCTAAAGAGTACGGCGCGATACTCCAATTGATCATGCACTTTGACGGCTCCAAAATGTTGGCTGGCCTGGGCTGGCGTTCCCG
>JAHIAM010006434.1:0-21948 GCA_021605205.1 Aegilops longissima | reverse complement strand
CACTTATTCAAGTAGGCCTTAATGTTGTCCAAGAATTCTATATCATTTCCCATCGAAGTATGTCATCTACATATAATATGAGAAATGCTACAGAGCTCCCACTCACTTTCTTGTAAACGCAGTTCTCCATAAGTCTCAAGATAACCCAAACGCTTTGATCATCTCATCAAAGCGAATGTTCCAACTCCGAGATGCTTGCACCAGCCCATAAATGGATCGTTGAGCTTGCATACTTTGTTAGCGCTTTTAGGATCGACAAACCCTCCGCTGCATCATATACAGCTCTTCCTTAAGATATCCGTTAAGGAACGCTGTTTTGACGCCCATCTGCCATATCTCATAATCATAGTATGCGGCAATTGCTAACATGATTCGGACGGACTTAAGCTTCGCCACGGGAGAGAAAGTCTCATCGTAGTCAATCCCTTGAACTTGCCGATAACCCTTAGCGACAAGTCGAGCTTTATAGATGGTGACATTACCATCCGCGCCCGCCTTCCTCTTAAAGATCCATTTGTTTTCTATCGCCACGATCATCGGGCAAGTCACCAAAGTCCACACTTTGTTTTCATACATGGATTCTATCTCGACTTCATGGCTTCTAGCCATTTGTTGGAATCTAGGCCCGCCATCGCTTCTTCATAGTTCAAGGTTCATTGTTGTCCAACAACATGATTTCCAAGACAGGTTGCTGCATTCACTCGGTGCGGAACGTGTCCCAGTGGACCACGGGTTCAAGAGCAACTTGATCCAAGTACCTTGATCATCATCATGAATTTCCTCTTCAAGAGGTGTAGGCATCACAGAACATTTTCCCGAGCTGCACTACTATCCTGTTCAAGAGGTAGTACTTCATCGAAGTTCTACTTTCCTCCCACTTACTTCTTTCGAGAGAAACTTTTTTCCGTAAAGGATCCGCTTTGGCAACAAAGATCTTGCCCTCGGATCTTAAGTAGAAGGTATAACCTACGGTTCCTTTAGGGTATCCTATGAAGACGATTTTTCCGACTTGGGTTCGAGCTTTTCAGTTGAAGTTTCTACATAAGCATCGATCCCCAAACTTTTAGAAACGACACCTTAGGTTTCTTCCCAAACCATAATTCATACGGTGTCGCCTCAACGGACTTAGACGGTGCCCTATTTAAAGTGAATGTAGCTGTCTCTAGAGCGATCCTCAAAATGATAGCGGTAAATCAGTAAGAGACATCATAGACCGCACTATATCCAATAGAGTGTGATTACGACGCTCGACACACCGCTACGCTTGAGGTGTTCCAAAGCGCGTTAGTTGTGAAACGATTCCACATTTTCTTAAGTCTGTACCAAATTCGTGACTTAAATATTCTCCTCCACGATCCGATCGCAAGAATTTTATCTTTCGTCACGTTGATTCTCTACTTCATTCTGAAATTCCTTGAACTTTTCAAAGGTCTCAGACTTGTGTTTCATCAAGTAGACATACCCATATCTACTCAAGTCATCTCGTGAGAGTGAGAACATAACGATATCCTCCGCGAGCCTCAACGCCATTGGACCGCACACATCGGTATGTATGATTTCCAACAAGTTGGTTGCTCGCCCATTGTTCCGAGAATGGAGTCTTGGTCATCTTGCCCATGAGGCATGGTTCGTGCATGTGTCAAATGATTCATAATCAAGAGACTCCAAAAGTCCATCAAGATGGAGCTTCTTCATGCGCTTGACACCAATGTGACCATATGCAGCCACAAGTATGTGGGACTATCGTTATCAACTTTACATCTTTTGGTATTCACGCTATGAACATGTGTAATACTACGCCGAGATTCATTAAGAATAAACCATTGACCATCGGAGCATGACCATAAAACATATCTCTCATATAAATAGAACAACCATTATTCTCGGATTTAAATGAGTAGCCATCTCGCATTAAACGAGATCCAGATACAATATTCATGCTCAAACTTGGCACCAAATAACAATTATTAAGGTTTATAACTAACCCTGGGTAAATGAAGAGGTAGCGCTCGACGGCCATCACATCGACTGAACCATTCCCGACGCCAGATCGTCACCTCGCCCTTCACCAGTCTCCGCTTATTCCGTAGCTCCTGCCAGTGAGTTACAAATATGAGCAACGGCACCGTATCAAATACCCAGGAGTTACTACGAGTATCGGTAAGGTACACATCAATTACATGTATATCAAATATACCTTTGGTGTTGCCGCCTTCTTGTCCGCTAAGTATTTGGGGCAGTTCCGCTCAAAGGACCCTTCCCTTGCAATAAAAGCACTCAGTCTTAGGCTTGGGTCCATTCTTTGACTTCTTCCCGCAACTTGTTTATCGGGCGCTGCAACCTCCTTGCCGCCCTTCTTGAAGTTCTTCTTGCCCTTGCCCTTCTTAAACTTAGTGGTCTTATTGACCATCAACACTTGATGTTCTTTCTTGATTTCAACCTCGGCTGACTTCAGCATAGAGAATACTTCAGAATGGTCTTTACCATCCCCTGCATATTGTAGTTCATCACAAAGCTCTTGTAGCTTGGTGGAAGCGATCGAGGATTCTGTCAATGACCGCCTCATCGTGGAGGTTAATATTCAGCTGGGTCATACGGTTGTGCAACCCATATCTTGAGAATGTGCTCACCGACGTAACTATTTTCCTCCATCTTACAACTCGAGAACTTGTCGGAGATGTCATATCTTCTCGACCGGCGTGAGCTTGAAAACAAGTTTCAGCTCCTCTAACATCTCATATGCTCCGTGATGCTCAAAACGCTTTTGGAGCCCCGGTTCTAAGATGTAAAGCATGCCGCATTGAACGAGGGAGTAATCATCAAGACGAGACTGCCAAGCATTCATAATGTCTTGGTTCTTCGGGACAGAGCGCCACCTAGCGGTCCTTCTAGGACATATTGTTTCCTCGCAGCTATGAGGATGATCTCAAGTTCCGGACCCAGTCCAGATAGTTGCTGCCGCCATCTTTCAGCTTAGTTTTCTAGGAACGCGTTGAAGTTCAAGTTGACATGAGCGCTGGCCATTTGATCTACAAGACATATCATTCAAAAGTTTTAGACTAAGTTCATGATAATTAAGTTCATCTAATCAAAATTATTTCAATGAACTCCCACTCAGATTAGACATCCTCTAGTCATCTAAGTGATACACGATCCGAGTCGACTAGGCCGTGGTCCGATCATCACGTGAGACGGACTAGTCATCGCCGGTGAACATTCTCATGTTGATCGATCTCTATACGACTCATGTTCGACCTTTCGTCTCCGTGTTCCGAGGCCATGTCTGTACATGCTAGGCTCGCTGTTAACCCTAAGTGTTTTATGGTGTAAATCTGTCTTACACCCGCTGTATGTGAACGTAAGAATCCATCACACCCGATCATCACGCGGTGCTTAGAAGCGACGGACTTTAGCAACGGTGCACGCTTAGGGAGAACACTTCTTGAAATTGTTGTAAGGATCATCTTATTTACTACCGTCGCTCTAAGTAAACAAGATGTATAAACATAATAAACATCACATGCAATTATATAGTAGTGACATGATATGGCCAATATCATAAAACTCCATTGATCTCCATCTTCGGGCTCCATGATCATCTTGTCACCGCATGACACCATGATCTCCATCATCATGATCTCCATCATTGTGCTCCATGAAGTTGTCACGCCAACGACTACTTCTACTTCTATGGCTAACGATTTAGCAATAAAGTAAAGTAAATTACATGGCGTTCTTGAATGACACGCAGGTCATACAAAAATAAAGACAACTCCTATGGCTCCTGCCGTTGTCATACTCATCGACATGCAAGTCGTGATTCCTATTACAAGAACATGATCTCATACATCACAATATGTCATTCATCATTCATCACAACTTGGCCATATCACATCACATGACAATTGCTGCAAAAACAAGTTAGACGCCCTCTAATTGTTGTTGCATCTTTACGTGGCTGCAATTGGGTTCTAGCAAGAACGCTTTCTTACTCATTTAATAACCACAACGTGATCTTGTCAACTTCTATTTACCCTTCATAAGGACCCTTTCATCGAATCCGCCCAACTAAAGTAGGAGAGACAGACACCCGCCAGCCACCTTATGCAACTAGTGCATGTTAGTCGGTGGAACCGGTCTCACGAAGCATACGTAAGGTTGGTCCGGGCCGCTTCATCCCACAATACCGCTGAAGCAAGATAAGATTAGTAACGGCAAGTAAGTTGACAAGATCCACGCCCACAACTATATTGTGTTCTACTCGTGCAATAGAGAACTACCATAGACCTAGCTCATGATGCCACTGTTAGAACGTTGCAGAAAATTAAAAATTTTCCTACGGTTTCACCAAGATCCATCTATGAGTTCATCTAAGCAACGAGTCATGGGAGATGCATCTACATACAACTTTGTAGATCGTGAACGAAGCGCTCAAAAGAACGGGTTGAGGTAGTTGTACACGCCGTGATCCAATCACCGAGATCCTAGCGCCGAACGGACGGCACCTCCGCTGCTCAACACACGACGGTCAGCGTGGACGCTCCTCCTTCTTGATCCAGCAAAGGGAAGGAGAGGTTGATGAAGATCCAGCAGCACGACGGCGTGGTGGTGGATGCAGCAGGGAGGAGGAGGTGTAGCAAGGGGGAAGGGAGGTGCCAAGATGCAGGGTCTTGCTGCCCTTCCTCCCTCCACTATATATAGGGCTAGGGGCGATGCCCCTTGGAGATCCCATCTAGATGGGGGGCGCGGCCTCGGGCAACGGCCCCTTAGGGTTTCCAACCAGGGGCGATGCCCCTCGGGGCAACGCCCCTAGGGTTTCCAAACTGGGGCATGCCCCCTCGGGGCAACGGTCCCCAACCCTAGGCGCCTTGGGCCCTTGGTGGCGCACCAGCCCACCAGGCTGGTTCCCACGCCACTTCAGCCCATGGGGCCCTCCCGGATAGGTGGCCTCACTCGGTGGACCCTCGGACCCTTTCGTGGTCCCAGACAATACAGTGACCCCAAAACTTTCCCTTGGGTCAAACTGACTTCCTATATATAAACTTACCTCCGACCATTCCGAACTCCTCGTGACGTCCGGATCTCATCCGGACTCAACAACTTTCGGTTACTGCATACTAATATCTCTACAACCCTAGCGCCACCGAACCTTATGTGTAGACCCTACGGGTTCGGAGATATGCGACATGACCGAGATGCCTCCCGTCAATAACCAACAGCGGATCCGATACCCATGTTGGTCTCTACATACCCTCGATGATCTCATCGGATGAACCACGATGTCGAGGATTCAATCAAACCTCAGATACAATTCCCTTTGTCAATCGGTACGTTATTTGCCCGAGACTCGATCGCGGTATCCCAATACCTTGTTCAGTCTCGCATCGCAAGTCACTTTACTCGCATCAGAATGCATGATCCCGTGACTAACCACTTAGTCACTTTGAGCTCATTATGATGATGCATTACCGAAAGGGCCCAGAGATACCTCTCCGTCATACGGAGTGACAAATCCCAGCCTCGATCCGTGTCAACCCAATGCAGACACTTTCGGAGATACCCGAGTGCACCTTTATAGTCACCCAGATTACGCCAGGACGCTTGGTACACCCAAAGCACTCTTACGGTATCCGGAGTTACACGATCTCATGGTCTAAGGAAGAGATACTTGACATTGAAAAGCTCTAGCAAAACGAACTACACGATCTTGTGCTAGTCCATCACATCATTCTCCTAATGATGTGATCCCGCTGTCAATGACATCCAATGTCCATAGTCGAAACCATGACTATCTGCTGACCAACGAGCTAGTCAACTAGAGGCTCACTAGGGACATGTTATGGTCTATGTATTCACACGCGTATCACGATTTCCGATAATACAGCTTATAGCATGAATAAAAGACAATCATCATGAACAAAGAAATATAATAATAACACTTTTATTATTGCCTCTAGGGCATATTTCCAACAGAGAAGTATCTTCAACACTTCCCCTACGCTGGATTGCTCTTCGCGCTGCCTCACGACTCAGGGTCATGGCCTCCGGGGCTAGCATACCACAAATCTTATATGAGGCGGCCTCACAAGTCCGGAAGTGTTGTAGCAGTAAATGCCCGCACGCTGTTTTCCGGGTGTCGCCCCCCTCACGGACGCTGCCACCGCCGCACTGGAGGGGGGAAACAGACGGCTGGGTCTACACGGAGTGGATGTAGCTGGGTTTGGCCCGATGTTGCTCCCGGTGTCCCTTATGGGCCGAACTGACACAACCGGTGGAGAGGTCCACCGGTCAAAGCCCGTCTCTGTGGAAGTCAGTGGTAGATCTCGTGGTCAACCGCTCCAGGTTAGCGGCACGGGGCCCTGGGGTAGTAATGCCACCGAGGCCGCCGACCACCGCCCTCATACATGCAGGTGGTGTGGTGGCATGTCCAAGAGGCGCACGCTGCCTCCGGTGTGCCCTCACACGGACGGCGCCCGCCGCACTGAGGGTGGAAACGACGCTGGGTCTACACGGAGGGATCTTGCTGTGGTGTGGCCCGGATGTTGCTCTAAAGTGTTCGATGGGCTGACCTAACATGACCGGTGGATAGGCCCACCGTCAAATCCCGTCCTGTGGAAGTCAAAGGTAGATCCGTGGTCAATCGCCCAGGTTAGGCGGACGGGGCCCTGGGGTAGCAATGCCACCGGACCGCCGATCGGGCCCTCATACATGCGGGTGGTGTGGTGAAATGTCCGAAGAGGCGCATGCGCTCTCGGTGTGGCCCCTCACGGACGGGCGATGACACACGGTAGTAGACGCTCGCGGAAACGGCGCGCGGAATATTATTAAATACCGGAGAGCGATAAAATCATGAGTTTTTACATGACGGGGCATACATGTGCTAGGACCGATGGTAATTTTTCATAATTTTTCGTGATGGAGAAGTATCCAACACTTCCTCTATGCGGATTGCTCTTCGCTGCTTCACGATCGGGGCCGCGGCTCTGTGGGCCAGCATACCGCCATCCCTCCACTATATATAGGGGCTAGGGGCGATGCCCCTTGGAGATCCCATCTAGATGGGGGGCGGCGGCCGGGCAACGCCCCTTAGGGTTTCCAACCAGGGGCGATGCCCCTGGGGGCAACGGCCCCTAGGGTTTCCAACTGGGGCGCATGCCCCTGGGGCAACGGTCCCCAACCCTAGGCGCCTTGGGCCCTTGGTGGGCGCACCAGCCCACCAGGCTGGTTCCCACGCCACTTCAGCCCATGGGGCCCTCCCGGATAGGTGGCCCCACTGTGGACCCCGACCTTTCTCGGTGGTCCCAGACAACATGTGACCCCCAAAACTTTCCCTATGGGTCAAACTGACTTCCTATATATAAACTTACCTCCGACCATTCCGAACTCCTCGTGACGTCCGGGATCTCATCCGGACTCAACAACTTTCGGTTACTGCATACTAATATCTCTACAACCCTAGCGCCACCGAACCTTATGTGTAGACCCTACGGTTCGGGAGATATGCGCATATGACCGAGATGCCTCCCGTCAATAACCAACAGCGGATCCGATACCCATGTTGGCTCTACATACCCTCGATGATCTCATCGGATGAACCACGATGTCGAGGATTCAATCAAACCCCGTGATACAATTCCCTTTGTCAATCGGTACGTTATTTGCCCGAGACTCGATCGCCGGTATCCCAATACCTTGTTCAGCCTCGCTATCGCAAGTCACTTTACTCGCATCAGAATGCATGATCCCGTGACTAACCACTTAGTCACTTTGAGCTCATTATGATGATGCATTACCGAGTGGGCCCAGAGATACCTCTCCGCCATACACGGAGTGACAAATCCCGCCTCGATCCGTGTCAACCCAATGTACACTTTCGGAGATACCCGAGTGCACCTTTATAGTCACCCGCCACGCCAGGACGCTTGGTACACCCAAAGCACTCTTACGGTATCCGGAGTTACACGATCTCATGGTCTAAGGAAGAGATACTTGACATTGGAAAAGCTCTAGCAAAACGAACTACACGATCTTGTGCTAGTCCATCACATCATTCTCCTAATGATGTGATCCCGCTGTCAATGACATCCAATGTCCATAGTCGAAACCATGACTATCTCGCTGACCAACGAGCTAGTCAACTAGAGGCTCACTAGGGACATGTTATGGTCTATGTATTCACACGTATCACGATTTCCGGATAATACAGTTATAGCATGAATAAAAGATAATCATCATGAACAAAGAAATATAATAATAACACTTTTATTATTGCCTCTAGGGCATATTTCCAACAGGAGAAGTATCTCGAACACTTCCTCTACGCGGATTGCTCTTCGCGCTTCACGATCGTGGGGCCGGGCTCTCCGGGCTAGCATACCGTCAAATCTTGCGTGAGGCGGCCTCTCACAAGTCCGGAAGTGTTGTGGCAGTTGCAATGCCCGCACGCGCCTCCGGGTGTCGCCCCCCCCTCACGGACGCTGCCACCGCCGCACTGGAGGGGGAAACAGACGCGCCGGGTCTACACGGAGTGGATGTAGCTGGGTTTGGCCCGATGTTGCTCCGGTGTCCCTATGGGCCGAATCGACACAACCGGTGGAGAGGTCCACCGTCAAAGCCCGTCTGTGGAAGTCAAAGGTAGATCTCGTGGTCAACCGCCCAGTGGTTAGGCGGCACGGGGCCCTGGGGTAGTAATGCCACCGAGGCCGCACCGCCCTCATACATGCAGGTGGTGTGGTGGCATGTCCGAAGAGGCGCACGCTGCTCGGGTGTGCCTCACACGGACGGCGCCACCGCCGCACTGGAGGGTGGAAACGACGCTGGTCTACACGGAGGGGATCTTGCTGTGGTGTGGCCCGGATGTTGCTCTAAAGTGTTCAGATGGGCTGACCTAACATGACCGGTGGATAGGCCCACCGTCAAATCCCGTCTGGAAGTCAAAGGTAGATCCGTGGTCAATCGCCTGTGGTTAGGCGGACGGGGCCCGGGGTAGCAATGCCACCGGACCGTCGATCGGGCCCTCATACATGCGGGTGGTGTGGTGAAATGTCCGAAGAGGCGCATGCGCTCTCGGTGTGGCCCTCACGGACGGGCGATGACACACGGTAGTAGACGCTCGCGGAAACGATGCGCGTGAATATTATTAAATACCGGAGCGATAAAATCATGAGTTTTTACATGACGGGCACATGTGCTAGGACCGATGGTAATTTTTCATAATTTTTCGTGATGGAGAAGTATCCAACACTTCCTCTATGCGGATTGCTCTTCGCTGCTTCACGACCGCGGGCCGCGGCTCTGTGGGCCAGCATACCGCCAAATCTTGCGAGGCGGCCTCTCACAAGTCTGGTGTGTGTGGCGTTGCAAATGCCCGCACGCTGCTCACGGGTGTCCCCCTCACGGACGCCGCCGCCGCCGCACCGGAGGGGGGAAACGGACGCGCCGGGTCTACACGGAGTGGATGTAGCTGTGGGTTTGGTCCGATGTTGCTCCCGGTGTCCCTATGGGCCGAACCGACACAACCGGTGGAGAGGTCCACCGTCAAAGCCCGTCCGTGGAAGTCAAAGGGTAGATCTCGTGGTCAACCGCCCAGGTTAGGGCGGACGGGGCCCTGGGGTAGCATGCCACCGAGCGCCGCACCGCCCTCATACATGCAGGAGGTGTGGTGGCATGTCCAAGAGGCGCACGCTGCTCGGGTGTCGGCGGCGGCGCTGTCGCGAGGGGGGGCACCCCGAGCCCCCAAGACGGGCGACGATGCATGAACACTTTCACATATGCATCGGGACCCGCGGCGATGTTTCAGTGACATAGCTACACCCCAATCCCCCACCAACCAGAATTCTTCCGTCGACTGCTTCTCCGTGACACGGGCGATAGCGATGTTCGTAACGGGGCAATCGATATACCATCGGGTCTGTTTTTTAGATAAGGCATAATTATCATATACAAAAACAAAATTAAAGTAAAGTAAAAATAAAAACAGAGTAAAATAAAAAATAAAAAAAGTAAATAACGATGCCGACGGCCAGTGCCGCCGGCATACCCGGCACACACGAGGTTGTCCCACGGATCGCTGACGGGCGTGGCACACGGATCGCCGACGCGGCGTAGGGGCCTATGCCGACGGCTTGGCCGTAGGCATACCGCCATCGATATGCCGACGGCCACATCGCCTGGTTTGCAGAGGGTCAACGCCACAAATGGTCAGCGCTGACCGGGCAGGTGGGCCACGGATATGCCGACGGCTGCCCTATGCCGACGGGCCCCGTGAGGGCGCATTCTCAGCGGTCCTCGACGGTTTGTCTATGCCGACGCCCTGCCGGGCATAGGTGGATGTATGCCGACGATTTTCTAAGCTTCACGGTTTTTCCGTGGGTCCGGCATAGGTCCATAGATGCCGACGGGGCCGCCGCATAGATTTGCCGCCGGCAACCCCCTGCTTTTCTGTAGTGACTACTTGTTAAGGCAAGTTAACCTTGAAAAGATAAGTCATCGACGCCACCGGGCGCGACGACATCACCAAGACAAGTCACATGTTGGCCCACAAAGCCTAAGTTTAACAACTCGTGAAATACTATCATGGGAAGAAAAACTGTAGGTAAATGGAACACATGAGGCTTCGTTTTACACGGACGCCGACAAAAGCACATACGCATGAACAACATTCAGAGTGCGCTAACGAACTAGGAGTACTTAAGAAAGACCCTGCAATCTTTCATGTCTAAGTCTAAGTTCTTACACGACGCGACAAAGAAAACACGCTATGAACAACATTCAGAGTGCGCTAATGAACGAGGAGTACTCGACTTGGACGCTCCATCAACTCGTCAAAACAGGAACTAACGCGAGCATGCGCAATCCACGGGTTATACCGGTGCCATCGCGAAGGCCTTGGCGACGCCTTGGGCGCCCCGCAGCCCTCTCGGCGGTCGCCATCGCCGATCCTCACCAGCAGCGCTGCCGCACCATCAGCTCCATGGTGTCCCCCGGTGCCTTCCCGCCGCCGAGCTCCACAAGAAGATCCTCCTCCTCCCGCCGCCGCACACGCACGCGGGCGGCAAGTGGCAAGGTGGGCTCTCGAAGCCTCCCATGGCGGCAGACGGTGTCCTCCACGCGCACTCCAACTAGTGCCGGATCTCGGCCGGTGCCGGATCTCGCCGCCCGGATCTCGCCATGGCTGTGCGGTGCGGATATGTTTAGGGCGCGAAGCGAGGAGGGTCCGACCGCGCCGTGGGAGAGGAGGGGAGGGGAGTGGTCGCCGTGGCCGGGTTGGCAAAGTGAGGATGGAGATCGGCGCGCGGGGGGGTGGGCGGGTTCGAATCAAGAGAGATGAGGGAGGAGCGGTGCTTCCTCGCCTCGTGGGTTTCTAGTCACTTGACGGGGAGGCGGAGACTCGGCTCGCCGTCGACGCAGGGGTGGAGGCCGCCATGGTGCGGGGGGGCGGCTAGGGTTTTGGCTAAAGGACGCCATGCTAAGGGTGGGAGGAGAAGGTTGGGGGGAAGTGGGGCGGGGGGGGGGGTTGTGTTAGGGCTAGGTGGGTGAGAGGGTGAGGGCGAGGACTACTGCTGATCCAGGAGCATCCAACGGTGCTTGATGCATGATCCAAGGTGAGATGGCTATGGCCCAATCAGAACGCAGCACGCTGTATGACGTTATGACCATCTAGTATTGGATGTTATGACCATACAAAATTGGTCGTGGTCAAATAAAAATAAAGTGTAAAATCATGCCAGATTTTACTTTTATGTTTTGAGTGTCCAAATGAATTTTTTTGTGAAGAAGATATCAAATATTTACACGATGTGCATCTTGGAATTCCAAACAATGTTGTCTAAGAGAGTTTTGATTTTCTTTCCACGGAAAATTCATTTTCCATTTTTCGAAAGTGCCAAATGAGTTTTTTGTGAAGGATCGACCATATATTTGTTGTAAAATTGACCAAATCAATTTATAAAATACTAGGCCATATTTAATGCAGAATTGACAAAATGGTAGGGTGTCAAAATTTTGATCCACCTCTGAAAAAAAGACAAATTTCACTGCTCAGCCTAGAAGCGGTCAAATTTGAACTGTAGCTACCTCGTAGTTTGCTCTTTATTTTTTAAAAATCATTTTTAGATACATAAATATCTATTTAATCAGAGAAACACCAAAAAATTATAAGATTCAACCACTAGCTAGGAACGGTCATTCCTACCAAGTATGACCGTGATTTTGAAACGTGCATAAAAATTCAAAAAACAAAAATTGGAAAACCTCCGCATTGTATCATTATATGTGACCAAGTTTCCAGAAAAATAATAAACTTGTAATACGGTAACTATTTTAAAAAAGTGTTCTCAGAAACGAGCTATTATGTGTGAAGATTCATGGCTTTCAAGCCAAATGATCAATCTTAGGGCCACATTCATGGCATAGTTTGTTCAAATGACCTCATATCGTGCACAAGGGTGCATCTTGAAATGACAAACAATGTTGCCTAAGGGAGTTTTCATTTTCTTGGCACGAAAAATTCATTTTCCATTTTTTCGAGTGCCCAAAATGAGTTTTTTTTGTGAAAGACATACCATATATTTGTTGCAAAATTGGACCTAATCAATTTTATAAAATACCAGGCCATATTTAATGCACAATTGACAAAATTGCTGGGTGTCAAAAATTTTGATCCAACTCTGGTGAAAAAGACAAATTTTCGCCGATTCAATTGGAAGCGGGTCAAATTTGAACTATAGCTACCTCGTAGTTTGCTTTTTATTTTTTCCAAAAATCATTTCTAGGTACATAAGTATCTATTTAATCATAGAAATTCCAAGATTCAACCACTAGTTAGGACCGGTCATTCCCGCTGTTTTGACCGCATTTTGAAACGGGCATAAAAAATTGAAAAAATCAAATAATTCGGAAACCTTCGCATTGTGTCATTATATGTGGCCAAGTTCCCAGTAAAAATAACAAACTTGCAATACGGAAATTATTTTAAAAAGTGTTATCGTAAACGAGCTATCCACTACAGAATCATTTACTTTGCCGCCCGCCATGGCGGACGGCAAAGGCATGAATGGCGACGGCAAATCTTTGCCGCCACCACGGACGGCAACAGTTCTCGCAACGAGGCTACGGTAAACAGCTACTTTGCCGTCCGCTCGGTGGTCGACGGTAGCAGTTCTTTTATCCGTCTGCGACGGACGGCAAAGAGAGCGGACGGCAATAATTGGCGCCAGTCCGTTATGTCTAACGGCAGGCTTTGCCGTCCGCCGCTAACGGCAAAATTTCTAGTGTCTTTGCCGCTCGCCATCGATGGCAAAGTGCAGGTTCTTTGCCGCCCGCCACTAATGGCAAGTGCAGGTTCTTTGTCATTCTCACATCGATGGCAAAGTGACCAAATGGGTCACTTCCGTGAAGCACAGCTAGATGCTGACGTGTATTTCTTTTGCCGTCATGGAGGACGGAAGAGCGCTGCTGCCGGTGGCAGATTTGCAAAGAGCCTGCATATTGGCTCTTTTATCTGTTTTTTATTAAATCCAACAATTTTCATCACAAATATATATGACATATATAGATATATTTCAAAAGGCCATTACAGAGCAAACATATAAGATATCCAACACATAACTTCATCATCCAAACATATATATTACATGCATAGTTCCATCATACATAACAAGTTCAACATAGAGGCATCCAACCATATATATTACAATAGTTTCATCCAACGATACAAAAGAAACAGAGAAAGGGATAAGGAGCACTCCATCTATGCAAGCTGCCAAGTGAAAGAAATCTGCAAATGAAAAATAAGAAAGTTAGAACAAGAAGAGTAGAACAAGAAGAAGACTAGAACAAGAAGAGTAGAACAAGAAGAAGACTAGAACAAGAAGAGTATGCCATTTATGAGCTAACTTACGTGAAATGGATCATATATGAGCTAACTAAGTTGAAATGGGTCGCTTATGAGCTAGCTAAGGTGAAATGGATCATTTATGAGCTAACTAAGTTGAAATGGGTCGCTTATGAGCTAGCTAAGGTGAAATGGATCATTTATGAGCTAACTTAGTTGAAATGGATCATTTATGAGCTAATTTAGTTGAAATGGATCTTTATGAGCTAACTTAGTTGAAATGGATCGCTTTTGAGCTAACTTAGGTGAAATGGATCATTTATGAGCTAATTTAGTTGAAATGGATCTTTTTGAGCTAACTTAGGTGAAATGGATCATTTAAGAGCTAATTTAGGTGAAATGGATCATTTTGTAGCTAACTTGGTGAAATGGATCATTTAAGAGCTAATTTAGGTGAAATGGGTCATTTTTGAGCTAACTTGGATGAACTGGATCATTTATAAGCTAACCTAGGTAAAATGGGTCATTTTAGAGCTAACTTAGGTAAAATGGATCGTCTATGAGCTAACTAAGCTAATTATGCAATTTTTGACATAAGTAAGCTAAGTACAGATCGCTTTAGAGCTAACTTAGGTAAAATGGATGGTTTTGGAGGTCAAGAAGTTTATTAAGTCATTTTGGAGGAGAAGAAGCTAAGTCTAGGTCATTATGGTAAGCATTGAGGAAATAAAGCTAAGTCTAGGTCTTTATGCATGTGTTAAGCAAAACACTATATAAACTTACCAAGATCCAGGAGGTGTAGAAGCGGGTGGCTCGTGGTCAGTAGTCGGAGAAGGATCGCATGATGCTTGTCCGAGTTACGCTGCACCAAAGATCATTTCCAATGTCTTGTTAGCATGATTACACTCAAATGTTAAGACTAGCACGTAATGTCCATTCAAATAAAACTCACCGTGGTCCTGTGGAGCAATCACCGGCATTCTCCTGTTAAGACTAGCAAGTAATGTCTATTCTGTACTTTTAGTAAGCATTTTCCGCCGCTCTCCTCGATACACGCCTCGCAATAAATGAGAGGATGTGTAACCGGAGAACAACAGGGGAGGCAATCGACGTAAATATATGCCGGATCCGAGCAAAGCATATGGGAAAACGAACCCAATCTACACATACTCGGGCTGTCCATGGATAAGGTGGACAATTCGAAGAATCAAGGTTATAAATATGCAAATGCATGCATATTTATAACTATGACGCTTTAACGGGAGACACATATTGGTTACGATACCGATGATTCAAGACACATATATAGCTAGCTATCAAGTTTCATCGGAATAGATCAAATAATTAATGGGGAGGAGGAGTTGTCATTTGTGCTCACCCACTAACGGAGGGGCAGAGCTCACAAACACACGGCGAGGTCGTCGAACACCAAACCTCGCAGAGCGATGAAACAATCGCACAATTAAAACTACACGATCAACACAATTATATATGATGTTTTTCATAGCAAAATCGAAAATATATGACCTAACTAATATTCACAATATATATATGACCCCGCCGGCCTCTCGAAGGCCAAAGAACACCTTTCGGAGGTGTCGGTGGTCGGGTGTCCTGCGGTGTCGGGTGCCGGTCGGGTCGGGGTGCTGCTTCTGGTCTGGGGTCGGGTGTCGTGGTCGATGTCGGGTAGTGCCGTGGTCGGTGTCGGGTGTTGTTTCGGGTCGGGTGTGGTGTCGGCGCCAGGTGTCCGGGTCAGGCCTGGGTCGGGTGTTGGGTCAGCCTGGGGTCGGGGTGTCGGGTCGGGTGTCGGGTCAGCCTTGGGGGTCGGGGTGTCGGGTCGGGTCGGGTGTCGGGTAGGGGTGTCGGGTCGGGTCGGGGTCGGGTCGGGTGTCGGGTCGGGTCTCGGGCCGGGTCGGGGTGTCGGGTCGGGTGTCGGGTCGGGTCTGGTCGGGGTCGGGGTGTCGGGTCGGGTCTCGGGTCGGGTCGGGTCTCGGGTCGGGTGTCGTGGTCGGGTGCCGGTCGGGTCCTGGTACCGTGTCGGTCGGGGTCGGGTCGGGTCGGGTGTCGGGTCGGGTCGGGGTGTCGGGGTCGGGTCGGGTCGGGTGTCGGGCCGGGTCGGGGTCTGGGTCGGGTCTCGGGCCTGGGGTGTCTTCTTCTTCTTCTTCCTTCCTTCCTTTCTTCCTTTTTTCCTTTCTTCTTCTTCCTTCCTTTCTTCCTTTTTCTTCTTCTTCTTCTTCTTCTTCTTCTTCTTCTTCTTCCTTTCCTTTTTCCTTTCTTCTCTCCTCCTCTCCTCTCTTTCTTCTTCTTATACTAAACTAAATCTAAACCTAATACTAAACTAAAACTAAACCTATAAACCTAATACTAAACTAAAACTAAACCTATAAACCTAAAACTAAACATAAACCTAAAACTAAAAAACAGAAAAAGAAAAAAGAAGAAGAAGAAACTCACTGGGCAAAGGGGGGGCTGGGTGGCGGGCGAGGGTGGAGGAGGGGGGCGTGCCTGGGCGCGCAAGGAGGGGGGGGGGCGGGGAGGAGGGGGGCGGCGGAGGAGGGGGGCGGGCGGAGGAGGGGGCGGGCGGCGGGCGCGAGGTGCCGGGGCGCAGGCGTGGCGGCGCCGCAGGTGGGCGGGCGGGGCAGCTGGCGGGGGCGCCGGTGGCGCGGGTGGTGGGGCGACGGGGGGGCGCAAGGCGGCGGGGGTGGTGCGAAGGGGCGAGAGGTGGGAGAGAAAGAGAGAGAGAGGGGCCGCCGTAACGCATGGGGCCTTCTTGCCGCCCGCCACCTTTTGCTGCCGTTCATTGAGCTTTTGCAGTCCGCTAGCGGACGGCAAAGAGGGCCCCGTTAGGTTTTTTTTTTTTTTTTTGCAACTCGCCGCCTTCCTTTGCCGCCCGCTAGCAGACGGTAACGACCTTTTGCTGCTCGCGAAGCGGACGCAAAGAACTGGCTGATGGTAATTTGTCTTTTGCTATCAGCCAGTTCTTGCCATCCGTTTTTGTGTAGCTGATGGCAAAGAGTTTATTTGTCGTCCGCTAGCGTACGGCAAAGATCCGCAGATGGCAAAGTAGCTGATTCCAAAGAGTGATCACGCAGAAGATTCATGGCTATCAAGCCAAATGATCAATCTTATGGCCACATTCATGGCATAGTTTGTTCAAATAATCTCATATTATGCAAAAGGGTGCATCTTGGAATGTCAAACAATATTTCCTGAGGAAGTTTTCATTTTTTATGCACGGAAAAACCATTTTCCATTTTCCGATTGCCCCAAATGAGGTTTTTTGTGAAGGACCTACCAAATAATTGTTGCAAAATTGGACCAAATCATTTTTCTAAAATACTAGGCCATATTTAATGTACAATTGACCAAATGGTTGGGTGTAAAAAGTTTTGATCCACCTCTCGTGAAAAACACAAATTTCCGTCTATTCAACTGGAAGCGGGTCAAATTTGAATTGTAGCTGCCTTGTAGTTTGCTCTTTATTTTTTCCAAAAATCATTTCTAGGTACATAAGTATCTATTTAATTATAGAAACACCAAAAAAATTCCAAGATTCGACCACTAGCTAGGAACGGTCATTCCCGCCATTTTGACCGCATTTTGAAACGGGCATAAAAAATTCAAACAAAATCAAATAATTGGGAAACCTTCGCATTGTGTCATTATATGTGGCCAAGTTCCCAGGAAAAATAACAAACTTGCAATACGGCAATTATTTTAAAAAGTGTTCTTTAAATGAGCTATCATGCTTGAAGATTCACGGCTTTCGCCAAATGATCAATGTTATGGCCACATTCTTGGCATAGTTTGTTCAAATGATCTCATATTGTTCTCAAGGGTGCATCTTGGAATTCCAAACAATGTTGCCTAAGGGAGTTTTCATTTTCTTTGCATGGAAAATACATTTTCCATTTTCCGAAAGTCCTAAATGAGTTTTTTGTGAAGGACCTACTATATATTTGTTGCAAAATTGGACCAAATCAATTTTATAAAATACTAGGCCATATTTAATGCACAATTGGCAAAATGGTTGGGTGTCAAAGTTTTGATCCACCTCCGTGAAAAAGACAAATTCTCGCCGATTCAAGCAGAAGTCGGTCAAATTTGAACTGCAATGCCTCATAGTTTACTATTTATTTTTCCAAAAATCATTTATAGTTACATAAATACCTATTTAATCATAAATACATGGTTTGGTGGTGATACGTCGAGGTTTGGGCGGTGGACGAGGCCCCCAACTCTAGAGCTGCCAGAACTCAAGATGCCCGCCAAGGTGGTCATCGCAAGGACCGTGTCGCTGCTATGTGTTCCGGGCAGCCTAGGCATGTCTAATGGGTTGGGCACTCCCTGTAGGTGCTAGAAAGAAAATTACAACATAAGATTCTCACGAGGAAACCAATCGACGCCAAACATGAATTAGCAGCCAAGTGTTTGATTAGCTGTAATGGGCATGAGTTTTGGCGAGGATGATCAATTACTAAGAAAACTGTTTCAAAAATTTTCAGCTCGAAGAAGGAGCTAAGGTGGTACTTGCTTTGCAAACTACCACACCGACATAAATACGTAATGTTGAAGCTCGCTCAAAATAATGAATGGATTGAGATGGCATTTGGTGGAGGATGGTTATTTGGGCATAGGAAAGCATCAGAGAAAATGGATACTATTTGACATGCCAAAGTGGTACTTCCTTCACAAACTGTTGTTCTGAATGTAATAGGAAAATGAATATTTTTAATTATTTTTGAACTAGGCAAGGAAGGTTTTACATATTTGACGTAAGATATGACCCAAAGAATTTATAGATTTTTTGAGAATTTTGGGAATGATAGAAATATAGGTTGCTTCACAACCTAGGGCAAAACCGCCACATGGACATGACACATAGGCAAAACTGATGAGGTGGCGCCTAGTCATAGCAACCCACCATAATTTACAAGGCTATGACCATCTATATTGGTCGTTAACAACTAGAAATAAGGTAGCAGACTATTGCTATTTGCTTTATGACCATTTCATGTAAGGAAATTATGACCTTTCTGACCAAAATGGTCGCAATGGTTTAGGGTTTGGAGCCCCTCGAACAACTTTTGACCAATTGGTCTGAAATGGTCATAGATCTATGACCATTTCTTCCAGGGTCACTGATAGAAGGTCACTAGTTGACATATTTCTTGTAGTGTTATGGCATTGAATTGGGTATATGACACTCCTCGCATGGTTCACTTTGAGCCTGATATTTCCCCAAAACTTGTCAAAAACATGGGTTCACAAACAGAAGGCATCATCCGATAGAAGCTTGTCTCAGCCCGGCAACACGAAGAGAATGGGTAACAACATGTTGGCCTCTATGGCCTCCTAAAGCAGTCACGCATGGGATCCATCACAGGATCGATGAAGATCATGGGGACAATGGTCCCCCGCCTCGAGTCCACGCCATGCACGAAAAGAGATCCAGGGTTCCAAAGGAGCATCACCCTTGATGAAGCATAATGCACACAATGTCTCTCCACCGCTGTCAAAACCCAAATGTTGTGTGCATGCACTAGTAGAAAAGGGGCCTATTGACCCGGTTGGTGAGGGTCTTTAGTCCCATTCATGAACCGACTAAAGGGTTTGCATTAATACCTCGTTTTTAGTCCGGTTCAATCTGTAACGGACCGATGGGCCTCCACGTGGCCTGTCCGCCGAGCTCAGTAGAGGGTTTGGTCCCGGCAGGCACCAACCGACCAATAGGCATCCACGCCACAAGATTTCTATGGCTGTGGTTTTTGTTTTTTTTGAAGGGGGGTTGGGGGGTTTGGGGGTTAATTTAGGTGTTTCATATATTGTGCTATAGCTAGCTAATTAATAGAGAAAAGTGTCTTCTTTGTCCGTGGTTGGTCGACGCTACGCACTATACATACGATAGAGAGGACTAGCTAGACACGCTTAGCTAGCTAGTAATTACAAATGTAAGATCGCCATGATCATATATGCATACAGAGAGAAGTGATATCGACCACCTCTCCTTCTCCGAGAGATTGGTCGAACAAGTTCTCGATATCTATCCAACACTACCGCTACATATATACAATAATTATCTTTTACAATACGGACGCTGGTCCACATAGTATTCTCCGTCTTCAGCGATCACGTGGTCAAGAAAGAATGCCACCAATTCCTCTTGAATTGCTCGCATGCGATCTGGTGCTAGGAGTTCATCCCGCTTCGGAAACATCTAATTTTAAGAAAGGGGTCAACACACACACACACACACACACACACACACACACACACACACACACACACACACACACACAAATGATGGTAATAAAATAAAATTGTGAATATTTATATTTACGCACTTCATATTGTTTGTCGGAGTAGCCCCTCTCACAGGTCATGTGGCGGATGGACTCGCAAACGTAGTATCCACAGAAATCATTCCCTTGTTCCTGCCACAACCACTTTACAAGAAACAGAGGTCAATCAAACTGATAATTAGCAAGCATGCTAAATGGTATTGATGAAACTAGCGCATGAATCACTAGGAGATGCGCGTGGAATATGCTACTATATAGTACTTACTTTGGTGTCTAAATTGCAGCTTCTTCGTAGTCCCGAGCTTTTTGGTGAATTTTCCAAGCCCTGCCATACAAAGAAAACAATTACTTGATATCGAAATGAACAAAGTTGCTGATATGGTGGATAATGATCGATTTAACTTACTTCTCGAGCATTTCAGTCATGTCCGTGATACTCTTGGGATCTTTTCGCTTGAGTCTAAGACAGTTACTACTCCCTTCTCAAGCTTAATCTCTAGGAGTATATAGTGGTAGCACACATGCATAACTCATCAATATTACATTACTATAACCTGACTAATAAGGAAACCTAATATGCCACAAGACAAGAATACTCACTTGAAGTTGTAAGGAAAGAGTATTATATCTTTGTGTTCATTTATTACCAACGATTGTAGCAAGTTGGCCTCGTATCTTCGCACGAAATTTAACCTCAGCTTGCATCTATGAGATATGTGTTAATGAACCCAATATCACCCACTTGTCTTTTCTTCAATTCGCGATCTTCAATCTGCATAATATAGTGAGGATAATTATAAATAAATGCAATGAAAGGGCTGAGTTATCTAGAGAGACTTAATGATGAAGTAGTACTACTTACGCATAAAGAGCAGGTGACCGTTGCTTTATCGAGGGCCAATTGATTGAAAACTGATAGAACTCCTCAAATGGAATAGGCAATAGCTCAATTCCAAGGAGGTCATGCTCCTTTTAACTCTCACATACAAAGTACTCCTCCCTCGACTCTTTGCAGGTTTTCATGTACCAATCATGCAATCTTCGTGATCATCGCTGATAGAGAACTTTCATCTTTGACGAGAGGCTTCCCAGATCAGATCTTTGTATCTCGCACTCCAAGAAATCATAATGTACATCGTCGGCAGGTAATCTGCAGGATTGCCATAACCGGCACCATCCTTGGATCGACGATGTCGCTAGCAGGCACCTTGAGCGGGGGCACGATTGCTTGCTTGTTCGCCGAGCTGGGCAATTTGTTTCCCAGCTCGCCGCTCTTTCATCCTTTGATCACCGACAGATTTCCCGACCTCTCCGCTCGCAAATGCCTTCCAATAATGCGCCATAGTTGCCTTTCGTGGAGACTTGGGTGGTTTTGTCAGTAGCCAGAGTGCGCTTCGCTGACCGGATCTACCTTCTCTCCGGAGGTGGATGTCTCTTTGCTTTAAACCCTTGAAACCAGTCATCCACTTCGTCTCGCGATCTTCGCTTTTCCTCGCCTTCCTCAGACGGTAATTTCTCCGAGTCCTCGTGAGAAGGACCGATCAGATTCCTCCCGCCTTTGGCTGTACTGCAGACGCCGTAGAGCAGACGGAGCGGATGTCTTTTCCTTGCTTACGAGGCGGAGGAGAAGGACTACGACGCTACTGGAGGAGCCAGAGCTGCGGTTGGTCTCTTCCGCCTTTGCCGACGAGGCGGAGAAGGTGGAGGCTGGCTGCTCGGGCGCCACGCCGCAGGTGGAGAAGGAGGCGGAGTGCCGCCACGCCGAGAAGGAGCCGGCCGAGTGCCCCGATCGCCACTCACCGGAGGAGGAGG